>JADDUG010000055.1:0-30754 GCA_018340795.1 Penicillium steckii | reverse complement strand
GCTTACATGGCTCACTCGCTTACCGACCACGTTATTACCGCCCTCGGCAGCTAACCCGACCCTTCGACACGCACCCAGCGACATCAAAGCTTTCATAACACGATCAAGGTTTACAATTCAGGCATTTGTTAGTCTGAGCTCATTGCCGGAAGATCCAAGATCATCTCGACGCCATTTCATCGCATTCCCAGCCCCCCATTGCGGCCTTCGTCGAGCACCTTCGATAGCTTGGCGCCTACTGATGCCCAGTGCGGCGGGCTCCCCGCTGTCTCTCCACCATCGACTTTCCATACCATCACCTGTGCGCATCGTGGATGCGCAGCTCTGTTCTTAGAATCTTATGGGGCTGAAAAATATTCGATAAGACGGGATTGCATAAATCTGAGAAGATCACTTTTGCATCAGCTTATACTGGGACAATACTACTGCCAACATTATGACATACCCACAGAGAGCAGGTAAGTCGGAAGCAGGACCTGAAAACAATAATTTCTGAAGAGAGCGCTAAAGTGGTGTCTTGAATATTTAGGCAAACTCGCTCCGCGGCTTGCTGAGGACATCCAACTGTACGATGCAGAGCATCCACCCGATAGCGGTCTCAACCTGCTTTCACAAGTCCCTCCCGTATATCGCGAAGACAGTGACAAACGCTATGGATTTATTTCGCCTGATGCATGTAAACATAACTATGTGACAAAAGCAAATCAAACATTCCTCGCACAATCAGACCAACAGCCCAGACCAGGCACGTCATCAAAGGTCTCCGCCATGTGCTCTAAATGCCGCACTCATTTACAGGTCGTCGTCAATCATAACAACGCCGGAAGCTCATTCACACGATCACAAAAGGGGGACCATATTCACCACCTGGTGTACAAATCGGGTAGACAGAGGGGAAGCACCTCGGTTGAGGAGGTCACTGACAGCGGGCAAGTAGCCGAAACATACCACTACCAATGCTCTCATCTTTCCTGTTCGGCGATGGTATCTCTCAGAATACTATCGCCACTTATCGGCCCAAAGTTTCTGCCCTTGATTAGTGACCCCGATGTCATTCGCGAACGGGCAGAGGAGGCAATTGCGGCGAACCCAGATCGTCTTGAAGGAATATCCAGCCCTTTGCCAATCACCGTGCTAGACAACCTTCGAATTTATCTCAGCAATTCTCTCCATAACAGAGACCACAGCAAGGACATATCCGCTAGTAACAAACGATTCATGGTTGCATTTGGCCTGAAGGGTCTTCCCTGTAAGGAAGTGTTGGAGTTTCTTGGGTTTACACATCTGGTATGAAAACCTCATAGTCCCATCAGACATCAATCAAGTATGCTCAGATGATATTACACAGGAAAATGGTGCTTGGCAACCTCCAAAACCAGAACCGGAATCAATGAAGCCCTACCAAAATGCTCTTTCAATCTTCCTTGACGACGCTATTCTTGAACTGCAGGCTTTGATACATAGTAGGCCCAACTCGGAGAAACGAGCGATACAAGCTACACTCCCTCAATCGTCCTCCCACGACATTCTTCATGCTCTAGAGGCATCCGACTGTTTGTGCACCCCTCGAACGTGTTGGTAATTTATGGGTGACTGATCAAATAGACCCGAAATCATTCCATGCAAGCACCTTTGAGATGCCACCTGCTCCGTTAGTTGCCCCTGACGTAAATAATATCGCTGAACAAAACTGACAATTTCTCTTAAAGATTTTACGAGGACCTTGGTGCCGTGGAAGATATGGATGCTTCGTTGATCGTGGAAGCATATAATCGCCAAGTCTCTGTGGATCCGTCCCGATCATCATTGTATTTGCAATCTCTCAAAGCTATAGGTACTCTTCGGGGTGGCCAAGACTGGGAGATTATCGACCATGCGGCTCAAGTGGCTTATGCGGAAGGTAAATATACAGATGATGATGTGAAAGAGGCATACAAATATTTCGGGCTTTGGCATGACGATCCAAATATCACTGAAGACACCATTGTTGGAAAATTCTACGCCTATCTGAGTTCAAGCTCCCATGAGACCGAAGCGCGACAGCAGCTTTGGCGGATTGGAGACAGTAGAGGTAGCGAGCGGATCAAAGCTGCTTCAGAAGATCGTAAGTCTCAAGATCAAGCACCTTTTCAATACTAATCATTGCGATGAATAGGCGTGTCCACTGTCGAGCAAGCCCAAGTCTTTCTGGGAGTTGATGACAAAACACCAGATGATTTTATCATCACGATGTATACGACCAAGGTATGAATATATGGGATTGTGATTTCTCACGTTTGACCTAATGATGAGCCATCTTCTCTAGGTCAGTGACAGTCCATCACGTAAGGACACAGCGGACCGGGCTGTCAAGCTCATTGCAGAGTCTCGCAATTCAATCGGATTGAATCATTTCCTCAACACCGGTGAAACCGTGACCGGTGAAATGGACATTGGAGATGCATATCGTTTGCTCCAAATTCCAGATCGGACGGCAGACGAAGAGGCCATCATGGCAGCTTATACCATCTGTATCGACGATAGTCCCGGCCAAGCCGAAATCTACAACCGTGCATTGAGCGTGATAGCAAGAGAAATGGACAGTCAGTTGCTGAAAGGCATGGCTGGAATCTCTTCTGATGTCACTCAAGATTTGGCTGAATGGCCAGTTGGTTTGCAGAATATCGGTAATACCTGTTACCTGAACAGCCTTTTACAGTTTTATTTCTCAGTTCGCCCTTTCCGCGACATGGTCCTTGACATCGAAAAGTATCAAATGGATCTCAATGACGAAGCAGGCCTGGCAAACAAGAAAGTTGGCTCGCGCAAGGTGACTGCGAAGGAAGTTCAAAGGTCGCTTACATGTATGTATCTTTCTGGTAATGGGTCTTCAACTTGAGTGCGAAGCTGACCGCAGATATAGTCCTTGGCGAGCTCCGAATACTTTTTCAAAATATGACCACATCATCGAAATCTTGCGTGGCCCCGAGTCGAGAACTTGCAAGATTGACTCTGATCAGCCCCGGGAATGAGGAAGCTATCCGTCGCAGGTCGACAATATCTAAAGGAAGCTCACTGGGACACATTGATGGAGCACCTATTCTGGGCCCTCTTGGTCCTCCTCAATCTATAGTCGAGACAAAAAACGAAAAGCCTGTGGGCTCTGACCCTGAACCCCAAGGTAACAATAAGACTGGAAGGGATTTTGGAAGCGAAGAGACATCCGTACCCGCGCAGAAAGATTCTGCCCCACCAGAGCTTGCTGCTGCCGAAGAGAACGAGCAAACCCAGTCCGAGCAGGCGCTGTCCGAAGCAGAAGGTTATGTGAAGGTGGAAGCTGACGACCCTTCATCATCCGTTCCCGAACCTCCTAGCCGACCGCCACCAGTTCCCCCCAGACCTGTCGTTGAGGTCGACCGCCAAAAGCAACTGCTCGAAGAAGTCGAAATAGGTGCTCAGCAGGATGTCACAGAGGTGATTAACAATGTTCTTTTTCAGAGCCAGTGCGCCATCAAACCACGGAGTGTAGCTAGTGATGGTGAACAGGTTGACCAGATCAAAGAGTGAGCTTCCTTCTTGTCATGCTCGAAGCCTGTGACTAACAATATTCAGTATGTTCTATGGCGAAAGCCGATCCTATATTTCTACCCAAGCTGGCATTCGATCCAAAGAGGAAAGGTGGTGCGATGTTAAGGTTGATGTAGCGCATGGTCCAAAGGACATCTACTCTGCCATTGATGGCGCTTTCGATGCTCAAAAGATCAGCGTCGAGAATTCCGAGGCTGAACAATATGGCTCGATTACCCGACTTCCTCCTATTCTTCAAATCCAAGTCCAACGCGTCCAGTTTGACCCGGTAAAAAAGAGTTCTTTCAAGTCGACAAACCACCTCGAGCTCCTAGAGACTATTTACATGGACCGATATATGGACACTCAGAAACCAGAGATCGTGAATAAACGCCGACAAGGATGGAATCTCAAGAAAACTCTCAAGGCACACGAGGACCGCCGGCGGGAGCTGCTTAGGAAACAAGTATGGCACCACGCTCTATACGAGTCTATTTCGATGATCGTTATGCTAATTAGAGATCAGGAAACCGACGGCCAAGATGTTCCACAGTTGCTTCGGAGCACTAGAGATGTACTTAGAGAACTGCCATGGGAAGAGGAAGAAGACATTGATACCAACGAGGCTCTCGGTAATGAAGTTGACGAACTCGCACAGACAGCAGAGAGTGAGCTTCAAGGTAAGCAAAGGTCTTCACATCCTCGAATACACCAAATTCTAATGATTCCATTCAGCCCTCGACAAGGAGATTGAGAGTACACAGACGCAAATATCGAACCAATTTGCCGAGTATAGAAACCTCCCATACCGATTATATGCAGTCTTCGTGCATCGTGGGTCTGTGTCATTCGGCCACTACTGGATCTACATCTACGATTTTAACCGAGATATCTGGCGCAAATACAACGACGAATACGTGACTGAGGTCCAGAATCTGGATGAAATCTTCAAGAACAACGATCCTGGCAACCCACCTACCCCTTACTTCCTTGTCTACATTAACGATAGACTCAAAGATCGTCTGGTCGATCCGGTCTGCCGGGACCTCGCCGAGCAGATGCCAGACGTGCAGCACACTGAGGCTGTCCCAGCGGACGCTGATCAGCCTACGGAGCCCCTTTCTGAAGATGCTCCTATGGACCAGTCGACTGATTAGGAATTTTCGACGGGTGACGTCCAATCTCTCCCAGATCACCGCAGGAAGTTTTATGACCAGCGAGGTCGCTCCTGGCATGATGTCGACGGGTACTGGTAGATATTCCACCCCGCATGTCACTTTTGGAGGGTGGAATAGACCAGCTTACTAGTACATTTTGAATGCCCGAACCACTTGGTTTAGGCATGTAAGAGATGACATGATTGCATAACTACTTCTACCTTTTTTATGACCGTGTGATGTCCAATCTTTATGTCCAGCATAAACGCGAAGAGTATTAGCATGTTTGTGTACATACCGAAAGATACCATGAACGAAGAACGGTTAGATTCAAGCGTCTCCGATAAGAAAGTAATGACCATTCTTGGGGTACGGCGGTCTATAGCCGCAATCGGTACAGTCAACCAGTGTTATTAGTGTGATTATTCTCAGAATAACCACTCTCCATTGCTTGGTTCATTATTTTTGCCAATCTAGATAAGTTTACAGTTGATTAACCCGTTCAAATCCTCTGTCAGAACTATAATTTCAGTCAGAATACAAAGTAGCTACCCAAGTAGATACCAGAAAATCGGAGATACAGTGTAACTTATATGGAAGTTCCGAGTTCTATATAACTTGTGTTGAATACAGACTTCCATAGTAAAAGCTAGAATAAATATCAGAAATACATACTCATGATCCAAATAAGTAACATAGTAGTTCTACCAGTAAAAAAGTGATTCTTCTAATAACACTTCTCTATTGCACTGATTGCGGCTATCTACTAGATCTCGCTGTGCTTCTGCGTGAATTAGTAGGCCTATGAATTTTTTTTTTGTTTGATACGGTATTCATTATTCATAATTATCATTGATTCTTTAGTAGACACCAGTCAATATCCAATTTTACTAGTATATCTCGCGTTTCATACCATCGCTTCTTATTCTACGACTACACAATCGTTCTACACTAAAATGCGTGGTGGAATGTCAGCCCACAAATCCAGCAGACAAGAGGTACTTGATATAGCACGCCCACGGTAGCCTTTACTACTACTACTACTATTACTACTACTACTACTACTACTACTACTACTACTACTACTACTACTACTACTACTACTACTACTACTACTACTACTACTACTACTACTACTACTACTACTACTACTACTACTACTACTACTACTACTACTACTCGCCAATTGCATGATCTGATCGAACGACCGTGAATATCTACCAGTTGACAATTACATTTCAAGCATAGAGAAGATAAGGTATATTTCGATGATAATTGCTACTAATCTTGGGGCTAGGCTCAACCATGTACTAATATTTATAGTATTAATTGAATATATCCTCTTCCCTCTTTGACAACTATTCAAAGTCTAACCTATCTATAGGTCTCTAGCCTGGCCCTTAGTATTTGCCGTTACAGATAGTTATAGCTGACAGGACATATGCGGTGACAACAAATCCTTTCGTGCATTAGCTGTTGTGCTAGTTCACGTCAAAGGGCTTGGTCTTTCGTCGAAAGTTCACAGTCGTTCGATAAGCAAAAGGCCAATGTCCAGCCCTCCGGGCATGTGTATGATGCTGAGATTGGTAGGCAGAAGAGAGACAGCGATAGATAGTTGCGCAATGTTGCTGTCCTTACGGGATTGGCTTATGCCTCCGGAACCAACAAGGCAAATGTTTTCTAGCTAATGTAAAGTTGGGAATGTTCGCTGGCAGTCTGCATGGGCAGACAGGTCGATCGTAGAGGAGCAAAACCACCACACGCAGTGTGCAGGAGGGCAGGAATCAGAGCGGTGCCCTACTGCGACACGACCTCCTAAGACATTCGAGCTTTCATGAACGACACACTGATATCGTCACCGCCGCAGGAAAAGACAGAATCGTGAAAAAAAACCCTTGGCATTTGACAGATATGTGCATTCGAATACTATCGCACGAACACTACTTATTCTCCTAAGACTAAATGGTTGCTTTGTTGCTAAGGCCCTAATCACCTAGTTCACTAACTCCGATGTTGAGAGCGGCATTCCCTCTTACATTAACTAGTTAAAACTTAGTAGTTAATAAAGTGCAGGAAAGCAGCTTCAATTTCCAATTTTTGGCAGTTAAATATACTGATAACTGAAATTGGAAGTGAACCAGAAAACACATCAAATGGTAAAACGAGCGAATCATCGTAAATACATGAGTAGGCAGTCAAGTATATACTTCATTTTTTCACCGACCTGCGATGTTCCGCAACACCATAATCACTTGTTACATTTGTCCAAGAACCGATGCTCTGAATCACCACGATCAGCTGTAACACATCCCCATGTATAGCCATTTGAGTCACGTATCACTGCCGCAGCCACATTGAAATTGCATACTTTCGGCTTGACCATTACACTGTTAATAGCGTCATGAACAAGTCCCCCATCGATAGGTGTATTTTTGGTTTGTGATGCGAGACACCACATTGTGTCCGGAGTATTATGACCGTCATGTATGAATGGCTTTTCGAGTTTGATCGATTGCACTGTTTGATAGTTTGAAATAGCAGAGTTGGTGGAAATCTTTGTTAGAAAGTTCACCATATCGCGGTTTACGTCACAAATGTGCATATGGACTTGATCCTGAGTTATAGTTCGTACAGGGTTAATAGCCAGACCTTGGGTACTTGGGTCAGAAATAAAAGGTTGCTGGCCCCAGTCCCAAGCGGACTTTGCAAGACTTTCGTGGTTTTGTAGGGCCAAGATGTTGCGTAACGGCTGATCTACTGTGGCTAAATTGCCCTGTCCGCCGAGTTTCACCCAACCTGTTGTTCCCTTTCCGTGTTGGAAATTACAAAGTGATGGATTCTGCTTGCACTCGCAGACTGAATGAAGCCATACCCCACAGGCATCGCTGTTTTCGTTCTGCTTTGATGTGCAATCAAAATTGCAGTCGGAAAGGCAGATTCCCGAATCCTCTGATGCACAAGTAGAAGGACCAACTGGACATTTCGTGCAGGTATCGTGGGGGCTAAATTGTCGGCAAGTACATCCATTCGAGGCGACTTCATCACGAGATATTTCATCACTTGTGCAGACATGGATGAATTGGCCGGCGATCTTTCTTGAATATAAGAGAAGGAAACTTAGAAGTAGAATCCTTTGGGAAATCATTTTGAAAATGCTGTATATTATTTCGTTGAAATACCATTCCACTCCAGAGAGAAGGATGTGTTCAGAGTAAGACGGGTTAAATATTGCTACTCGATGACTTCTATTGAATGTATCCTAGGATCTATGACACTCCATGACCTCAATGGTGCGTTCTAGATATAGTCTCGCCATTTTATTCTACTTGCGGAGTTCTGGCACCTAAAAGTCAGCATACCACTTGTTTGGATGAAGATGTTTCCTTCTTGAGCACAGTCATCAGGTTGAATAAACGGATACAAGACGATCTAGACAGAGATTCTTCGGGTGGCATCGCCGGAGATGGAAATCAGACTACTAAAGTGTTAATTTACAAAAACTATCACTCTGTTGCCTCGCGTAAAATAAAGCCCTCATTTGTCAAAATTCGTAGAGCGTATTGGTCGCCCTAGATTCGCTGCTAGCGGGATATCGTAATGGTGGCCAACAGTACCAATCGAGGCTTCCGCTACCATCCGACGCTGTCCATTCCTTGTCGATAGCATCCTCACTAAACTATGAACAAAGAATGGAGCCTATAGCAATATTTTGCAATTAGGCTGAGGGTTTGGGGGTATTGAGGTCTTCCAACAATTGCTGCATCGTACTAGTAGCAACTTAATGCGGGGGAATAGTACGTTACTTTGGAGCGATCCTAGGTATTAAAGTCGTCGCTTATATACTGCTCCAATTATTATCTGAGATCCTGCGGGGAGAGAGCCTGAATGGCAGATATATGAATATTTGTAAGATGCTATCAAGCTAGGAAAGGAATGAAAGAGGCATATGTGCATCTCTGACTATGAGGACAAATTCCCCTGTTGAAGCGGTCAAGCAACTAAGCGGCGGTGAGAGCTATAAATTCATGTGTCTGACTGGCAAAACCTGGTGTAATGCAGGGAATAGTTCTCGCAATGTGAATAGTTATTCAAGTTAATCAATCCCGACGGCGGCCGAGAGAAGCAAGCCCTTCCTGCCAGACATTATGCATTCCATATAGTGACAGGTACAGCTCTTAAACTAGTTACTGATCATGCCGGTAGAGGAAAACCTAGATTATCGCGGTCTGGATGAACGATAAACCTTTTCTCGCACAAGTGCAAAAGGGCTCTGTTCAGTATAAAAGATTAATTATAAGAATGGCGTTTCGAGAACAAGTGTTCAGTTTTATATCTCCTTTGAGAATGGATAGCAAGCAGAACAAAATTCATGGGAACTGAGAAAAAAACTTCTATCTCAATAGGCAATGCCATTGAATCAAAAGTCTCGCACATTTTGTCCTAGATATTCCTGGGAACTTAGTTGACGCCCCCGGGAGCAATTTTCCTCCAAACATGGATACCAAACATTGCTTTTTTTTCGACTTCATGCTGGCGTAAAAGGAGGACATTATAACTCATAAACTACAATATAAAGTAGTGCGAACGACTGTTAGAAGATTATCCGCTCAGTACTTCTGATAGTGACTATCTAATAAGAACGGAATAATTCCTGTCTAAGGAAACGGTTTTAGCACTCTTCTATACCAGTCGCCATCTCACATGGTTGCCGTTCGATACTACTACGTGATTGGTATCAAGAAATAATCCTAGCACAGTTCACGAAATAATAACTGCTTGGCTAGTAAGTAGTACGAAGTACATGCTGCCGTGGTACAAAATTATCCGAGCCACTCTGGGGATGCGAGCAAGTCAGAGAGCCGTATGGAAACCAGTCAAAGAGATCTGAAATCAAAGAAGCAACGGAAAAAGAAAATTAAACTATCGACAACAGTTCAAGGCTATCCGGATCTTCGTGTTGCTAATCGTTCTGTTTTATCAGCCTCGACCTGGTTATGTCTATACTGGTTGAACTCTGTGAGTCCTACCAGTATTCCTTATTTTGCGAGCGCGATCCCCCTGGTTTTGAGGAGAGGGGGGGCCTGCCTCTTCTCGGACGGAGCTTCTATTTCGCTTATTGGTCTGTGACTGTGCAGAATTAGCGTTCTTATTCAAAGCTACCGGCTCAGGCATCTTCACCCTGCTAGAGCGATCCTCAATAACCTGAGAGTCTGAGGGGCTAGTAGGACGTATTCTGCTCTCAGGTCTTGCTTCGTCCGGAGGGGGTGTGATGGTGCCATTTGCCCCAGTAGATATCTCAACTTCAACCTCCTCTGCATCAGAAGTGTCGACTGGGTTCTTCTCAATGGAAGCTACGGATGATGTCGAACTTTCAGCTTCTGCTGAGTAGACTTGGAGATTTTTCATCTCCCGTATATCCCCCTTGATCTCCTTCAAATCAAGGGAAAGCTCCTTCACTATAACAGCCAGATCATCTTGATGACCTGGCTGTTTCTTGGTCCCAGGATTGGGCCATGAAACGGAGTTTCCCTTGATAGGTTCAGGAGAGTGTACTGGCGGTTTGCCATCATCAAAGGCTTTCAAATTGCCCTTGTAGGCAAGAATAATTCTCCAAAGAGGGCAGTATTTATCAAGAACAGATTCAGGGAGATACAGATTTCCTGTTTCTGGATTCTTCTCTAGTGCCACCCACGTGTAGCCTGGCTTTAGGATCCCTTTGAGGGCTTTGGTTTTGTAGAAGACTTCACCATGCTTTCGCATCAAATCATGGTCGTCCGCTTCCATCATCTTCCTGATATCAGCCGGCTTAAGAATTGTAGGAGAGTCTTCGGCTGTCCTCGCACCAATGGATGTCAGAGTCGCCGGCTGTGCTTGTCCATACTTGTTGGGCTTGCCGATGTGAGGAATCCTCGCGTAAGTAGCTAACATACGATTTCCCCGACGCAATGTGCCCCAGTTCTCATAGTCAGCCTTGAAGGAATTTGCTTGGTCGATGGAAACACCATCACTAATTGAGGAATCATCAGGATCAGAAGGCATTGTCTGTTTCACTGATTCACCCATCGGTGGGGATGAATGCGTACAAGGGGCCACCATCTTGATCAAGTAAACTAAAGAGGATGTCTGGAGGATACAGAAGTCAAGTGTGAAATTGTGTGAAGAGTGGAGAGATGATGAGTTTAATATTGAATTTCAAAAGAAAAGAGGAAGTGAAAAAAAAAAGAGTTAGAGTGCATACTTTATATAGGTGAGCTTTTCGCACTTCCAATGTTTGCCTCAACACTATCAGCACTACCATGAAAAGGAAACTTCCCTCGAATTCGTTTGCCAAAACTTTGCCCTAATGGCAACTTGAGCTCCCCATAACAAGTATATGCAATTGATAAGTTGAAATTCCAAGGACTACCGTTTACTGCAAGCATTTGAATACTAAACCCACCGTAATTAGGTCTGCATAGGTCACCTGACTGGTGACATTCCCCAGATCGGAAAGCGTCTACCCGCCATCCGCCGCTCGGATGTCCTTCGGTAGTGACTTCGGCTGTGTGCTTTACATACTTATCAACAGTAAAAGTCAATGTAGCCCTTACAGAATAAAGATTGAAAAGAATATTTCTTGGTGATAATTATCGAAATCCGTCAATAACATCACCTTCTCTCTCTACAAATAATCGTGCATACAGTTACACAGCTGTAGTGGAATCTACCCGTGTGGGGAGATGCGGGGAGCGTCGGGAGTGACTGACATATCCGGGTCTTGTTCCGCCGGTGGACTGCCGCCGCGGATGTATATAAAACTGATGAATTGCCGCCTACTCTCCAGATCTGCCTTTTCTTGTGTTTTCTGCTTTTGCAGTAATCCTTTTCTTTTTCCTAACTACCCCGAATCACAATAAACCACTATGCCTTCCCAAGTGGCTACCTGCCTACGCTTTGCGCGGCAGTTTTCCGCGGATCCAGCCAAGGTAACATTGACATTCTTGGAAGCTCTTTACACTGCCTCATCTCGTCCAAAACTGACACGATACTTCTGTACAGCACCAACGCTTCCTTGCGCGTACTTTTTCCAGCAGTGTTCAACGCGCCGCCATTAACAAAGTATTCTCCTCTGCCGAAGATGCTACAAAGGATATCAAGTCAAACTCCACTCTGCTGGCCGGTGGATTTGGTCTATCTGGTGTACCCGACACTCTGATCAACGCAGTTCGAGCCAACCCCTCAATCTCAGGCCTGACTGTTGTCAGCAACAACGCCGGTGTTGATGGTTCTGGACTGGGTCTGCTTCTCCAGTCTAAGCAGATTAAGAAAATGATTGCTAGCTATGTGGGCGAGAACAAGACATTTGAGAGCATGTACTTGACGGGTGAGATTGAGTTGGAACTTACTCCTCAAGGCACATTGGCTGAGCGTTGCCGTTCTGGTGGTGCTGGTATCCCTGCTTTCTACACTCCTGCGGCGTTTGGCACCGTCGTGCAGACCGGCGACTTACCTCTGCGACACAACAATGATGGAACCGTCGCTCTCTACAGTCAGCCCCGCGATACGAAGGTATTCGATGGCAAGAGCTACGTTATGGAAGAGGCTATTAAGGGAGATTACGCCTTTGTGAAGGCCTGGAAGGCTGATAAGCTTGGCAACTGCCAATTCCGCTATGCGGCAGCCAACTTCAACGGCGCAATGGGCCGGAACGCAAAGATGACTATTGTTGAAGCCGAGCATATTGTCGAGCCTGGCGAGATTGAACCAGCTGCCATTCATCTACCCGGTATCTATGTCAAGCGTGTCATCCAAAGCACAACTGAGAAGAAGATTGAGAAGTACACTTTCGCCAAGGAAGAAGGCGCGGATACCTCTGCGTTAGGTAAAGGTGATACTGCCAACAAGCGTGAACGTATTGTTCGTCGTGCCGCAAAAGAATTCAAGAATGGCATGTATGCCAACTTGGGTATTGGAATGCCCATGCTGGCTCCCAACTTCGTCGACGCTTCCGTTGAGGTAACTCTCCAATCTGAGAACGGTATTCTCGGCCTCGGCCCTTACCCCAAGAAAGGCGAAGAGGACCCCGATCTCATCAATGCCGGCAAGGAGACAATCACTCTTAACCCAGGCGCTTCCTGCTTCGGTAGTGATGAGTCCTTCGGTATGATTCGTTCCGGCCGCATCGACCTAACAATCCTAGGTGCCATGCAGGTCAGCGCTAAAGGCGACCTCGCCAACTGTATGTGAAGCGATACCAATACTCCATTCTCAAACTTGAGACTAACTGTATTCTTAGGGATGCTCCCCGGCAAGATCAAGGGCTTCGGTGGTGCTATGGATCTTGTCTCTAACCCTTCAGCCACTAAGGTCGTTGTCACCATGGAGCACACTGACAAAAAGGGTAACCCCAAGATTGTCAAGCAGTGCGAGTTCCCTCTGACCGGCCCCGCCTGTGTAAGTCGTATCATCACAGACCTTTGCGTCTTTGATGTTGACTTTACCGATGGTCTTACCTTGATCGAGATCGCCGACGGTGTCACCGTTGAGGAAGTCAAGGCCAAGACTGAAGCCCCATTCAAGGTGTCAGATGATCTTAAGCCTATGTTGTAATTGGCACATGGTAATTTTGAATTTACAAGAACATACTTTGGGAACGCTGGATAATGTACATAGTAAATAGTCATTCAATTGGCGGAGTTTGTGTTATGTATGGCGAAACAATTTGATCTTCGATATTGCAATTTTTTACTGAATTTTTGGGCTTTGAAACGAATTCATGAAAAGATATTGGTACACTCGAGTGGTGATACAGCAGATCAGAGCAAATACAAAGAGAGAATAAAAAAGGCCTTGTACTAGTACATGCCATGCAAACTCATATAACCCCGGGATGTCTCGAAAAATGCAACATCTTGAAAAAAGACCAAAGAAAACCCCATTTATACACACAGAGAAGACGTAAGAATTGATAGAGACGATCCATTAGAACGTAAGAGAAAGTCCAAATTATGATAAGCGAAGAATTCCACCCAATCTTTTCTTTAATCGGCCGAGCCAATCGCGATTTGGCGCCTCCTCGAATTCGCGAATGAGGTTGTCGTAATGATCCGGGTCACTGGCGGGATATCGGACCTTTTGCGACAACGGGTAACGACGCGCAAATCGATCATTCAAGAGGGAAGTCATCGCATTTACTGATGACTCCGAGAGCTCACCGTGAGGCTTAGGCACGCGGGTGTCTTTTTCCTGAGGCGATCCATTTGTTTGTTTTTGACCTAAGTGTGATTGAAGGTATGTTTGGACAGATACGGAGGCCGGACGGACCGCATCAGAGGGCCAGTGTTTGAGCAGATGAGAGATGCGGGTTTGGAGGGAGCGAGGAGTGACGGCCTGTCAAGTAGATATTAGCATTGTACTCTCACTCACACACACACACAATCCTTTGAATAGACTGATTGAAGTATGATATCTATCTCAAAAGTAAATACGTACAGGCTTCGCCATGGTGGATGAGTGGTGATGGTGACCTGACGAAGAATCGCGAAAGTCGAAATGGAAACTGGTTGGTAATCGACTCTGCCTGAGGCAACCCGCCACTCTCCCCTGTTGCCTTCTCCTCCGAGCACGTTCACTTCTCCATCTTCTTCGTCTGATATCCTTCGTTTCTCTTTTGTCCTATTGTGCACTCCTAATTTGTCCACTTTTTCTTCTTTTTCTTTTGTCCATACTGTTTAAACATCTTTCGCTCTCGCTCAGCTCGTCATGAGCTCGCAGCGCTATCAACGGGTCCGTATTCCCACGCCCCCTCCGCTGATCCTCTTGCCTGAGCCTAGACATCCTTCGGAATATGACTTGAATCAAACTGACATCATATAGGTGAATGCCCGCGACGAAGAAGATGACTCTGAATCATATCAGTTGAATCCTCCTCGATCCGATAATAATCCGAACTCTCCGAGTCCTTCATTCCGTTCCCGATCATCTTCACCATCGTCGAGGCGGCTATTACATGACGATTCGCAACGAAATAACGACGAACAAACATTAGCGGATGCTTTTGGGAGTGAGGATGAGTCCGATAGCGACGAGGAGCCCGATGACCGACAACGTTTGATGCGTGCGAATCCGGGTGCTCAACTACCCGCAGATAATGATCCAGTTACCACAGCGTCGTCATCAGGACTCGGAAATGGGAATGATGGTCAGGATCCTCCGAGAGCATCGGCGCTCGCTCGTCGACCTACAATATTGCCTACTTTTACACAGTCATCTGGAGGAAGCCGATCTGCCGCTATATCAAATGATGGAGTCTTCGCAAACCTGGCGGCCAAGCCGGAACGGGGCGAGAAGAATGAAGATCTGCCTCCCGTAAGTTGAATGGGATGGTCTCCTATGTGTGCTTTTCTTTATCCAACTAACACGACGATTGCCTAGTCCTACGAAGAAGCCGCGGCCGATGCAACTCCTCCATATTGGGAGACAACGATCGTTGCTCCCGGGCTCTCATCCGATGAAGTCTATGTCGACGGTTTACCGGTTGGCTCCATCTTCTCATTTGTATGGAACGCGATGATTTCGATGTCGTTCCAACTGGTTGGTTTCCTGTTGACCTATCTCCTCCACACCACACACGCCGCAAAGAACGGCAGCCGAGCCGGTCTCGGTCTTACTCTTGTTCAATACGGTTTCTACATGAAGGGAGGTAGTGATTCCTCCGGATCAGATGGAGGAGGCGGCGACCAATACGTCCCACCGCAAGATCCTAATAGCCACAATTTCGATCCCAACTCAGCTGGCGAAACCTCCGGAGGCGGTGGCGGAAGCGCTATATCCGCCATATCTACGAGCGAATGGATTTCATACATCCTCATGATTGTCGGGTGGTTTATTCTAATTCGTGCAGTCAGCGATTTCTTGCGAGCCCGGCGTCATGAGCAGCTGGTCTTGCAAAGTCCTGATCGTGGTCTAGGAGTGCCTATCATCGCCGAAGGAGAACGGTCCGAGACCGTCGTCTAATATCACAGGCTTCTCGGGAAATGGACGGCGTTCTTCAAAGGCTCTGGAGTCATCTGTGTTATTTTTCTTTTCTCTATCTTTTATCGACATCCCCTTATACTACGGAGATTCCCTTCTCCTCCCTCCCTCTCTGTCTTGGTCTTTCATTTTGCATTCTCCTTTTTATTTCAGTCTTGTAGCTATTCTGGAGATACCATGTGTTGAATATGTCGCACAGCCTCTTATTATTCCTTCTCTTTTTTTTTTTTTTTTTTCTCACGCCTCTTTCACACCTAATACTTCTACTTTCTATTCTCAGCCTCGTAAATCGTAGTTCTTTATTGTAATCCACCACGTTTGGAGAGAAGCCCAACACTACGCAAGCCGGGCACTGCGCCACCTTTGGAGCCCTGGATAAACCGATAGGCAACCTTCATTTACACTATTTTCCCTTGCGTTCGGATTGACCGATTGACGACTCAGCCAGCGTGTTACCAACCCAAGTCGATCAGCTGAAATTCTCTGCATTTTCCTCATTGACTTACTGTACACTCCAACATTCAACCCGCCCACTGCCGACGGACCCGCTGTTTATCATTTCCCCCTCCTCGCTCTCTCTCGTTCTCCGATTCCATTATCCGCGACAAACAAATCATCCCGCGCAACTTACTCTCCAGGACATTGATATCTCAATTACATTAGGCCGGCGCACTGCGACCGCGCCAACCATGTCAACCAATGCACCGATTCAAGGACCTGTAGAGGCGCGTTCGCTATCGTCGATCACCACAATCGCTTCAAATCCCCCCGCTTATCCGCGCAATCCCACCCACGAGAAGCTCGATCCGTTACAACTGTATATCGTGAGGGTTCCAGGTAGTCAAGGTAGGTAAATCCATGAAATTATTAATATTGTACCTGTTATATTTCCTTGTATTGCATTATATTTGCCGCGCTTCGACTTGAAGCGTTCGTCCTTGATCTGGTGAACCCTCGCTGACTGGTGCCTGCGCAAATCACAGACATCTTTCTGTCCCCCGTTAAGCCAGCCACGAAATCAAGCGTGTCCGCTGAAGCTATTAATGCGTCGCTTTATTACGTTCATGTCGCAACGCCCGAAGATGAGGCCCTCTTGGAAGAGGTAGAACAAGAGCGCGAGGAAGAGGCTCTGCGAAAGCGAAAGGCGTTGGAGGCTGCTGCCGAGGAAGACCCTTCACAACGCGACTTCGTACGAATGAATAATGTTCGTCGAAAACCAGTTGGTGGACAAGAAGCTGTGCAGGCGCCTTGTCCTCCCCTGCCCTTGAATGAACAACAGCAAAACGCGGCCCCGTCGCTTCCACCGAGACCAGTTCCAATGCCTGCAGTTTCTGCTGAGAATATGTCATTTCAAGGTACACCAGTGGCTGCTTCACAGCCATTAGAGGATCAAAGATTCGCGACTACTACTACTACTACTACTACTACTATTACGGGGGAGCCAGTAAACAGGCCGGCTCTCCCTCGAAGACCTCTACCTCCCCTTCCTCCCAGCGAAGACCCCTTTGGTTCTCAACCCGAAGAGCCAATTAGGAAGACAAACCGCTGGAGTCATTTTGCTGATGGCTTGCACGGGAAAGGGTTTGATGCGTGGAAGGAGAAATACGAGTCATTTTCGGCTGGCCGTCATAGTTTTGACTCCAGCAGACCTCCATTGCCACCGCGCCCGTCAAGTGAACGACCCTGGTCATCACATAGTCCAGGTCAATCCCCGAACCGCAATCGTAGGCAGGTTCGAGACCCTCCGAGTGATGCTGGCTTCACCGTTACTCTAATCCGGCGTGATCCTACTTCCGGTACACAATGGAACGTTGCAACTATTTCGACTCCTCGCGCAGACTCCAGTGCGATTGATATTGAAATATCTACCCCGGGATATAACCGATTTGCTGGATCCCAAGAGCCGCTCTCCTTGGCAGGTTTGGGTGCTAATCTTCCGGCTAGCCTGCCACCAGAGTTGATCCGTGCTGCTGGAGCTTCTATGTCACAGTCCATACCCAAAGATCAACCCTCCGAACAACAAACTGGACCGCGCAAATTTCACCGTCAAGTTTGTGTCTCAAGGCAATTTGATGATGTCCTTGGGACTGGCAATAGCTCTTCGGATTTTGGTACGGGCCACGGACATGACGCATCTTCGAAACTGAAAAGTGGTTACTATACCTTCAACTCCCCATGGAATGGAACTTGCACTTTTTCCAGCAGCGTAAATGGCCGCAGCTTAAAATGCAAACATATGATTTCTGGTCCGGCAAATATTCCAACCCAAGGCGAAGGCGATCCCAATCCAGCCGTGACTGTCGCTGAACTCCGCTTCAACACGCCTTTCCAAGCAGCCAACATTCGATACCAAGCATCTCAAGCCCATCACCCTCATCAGTCCTTCACTTCGAATACATCCACCCATCCCCATCTACACACCCACGCCTCTAACGAAGGCATGCTACAAGACCCGGACACTACTTCGAAACGCGGCTCGCTATCCCAACTCCTTAATCCAAACAATTTCTCCCGACAACGCGCTCACTCCGGCTCTAATTCGTCTCCAACAGACACCCAACGAGCAAGTTTCAACCCTTCCGCTTTAATGCGCAGAACCTCCCAGCGGGCTTCGCGTTTCGCCCGCCAAAATCAATTTGGACATTCATATCCTCGCCGCAGTACAAGTACTAGCAGCGGTGGTGACTCGGATGAAGACCGACTGGACCTTTCGTTAGCTCGTGAATTAGCTGGTGGAGGTCTTCGTGGTAAAAGTGCTAAACTGGGCAAATTGGTCATCGAAGATGAAGGGTTCAAGATGCTTGACTTAGTAGTTGCGGCTTGTATGGCTGTCTGGTGGCGTGGATACTACCATTGATTTAATGTGTCTCCGCCCATTTCTCATACAATCTCCTTCTCTTCTCGTCTCTCTTTTTTGTTCTTCTTCTTTTCGTTTCTCTTTTGATTGGCATACGAGCGATATCCTTTTTGGCCGGTATTTACATAGCGAGCGTTTTTCTTTACCAAAACTACATAAGCTGAATGTGATGAAATAGTTCAGAATACTAGTAGTATTTGAACGAGTAGGATGAAGATGATCTTATTAAATAAATCATCGGAATTTGACAATTGACTCCATTGACTACGTAGTTCCATAGCAAAATGGTTCGTCATAATTCACGTGCCCGATGATCTTATCAGCTATCAATCGCGACTCAACATTTAGGAGAATTGAAGACGATGCGAAAACCCCATGAAACTGGTCGATTTCCAGGAAATGCAACTCCCACGAATCTAAATCGGTACATTCAGCATGGATATACCGATAGCGGAAAATGTACTAGGTACACTCGGTGCAGTGTGTTGGTCTATTCAGGTATGATGCCTTATGAAGCCAGAATGAGAACCGACATTCCAGTTATGACTAACCATGCACTGCTCAGCTTCTACCCCAGATAATAATCAATTACAAAAGACATAATACGGAGGGTCTCCAAGGATCTATGATGCTACTCTGGGCAGCAGCTGGAGTCCCACTTGGAGTATACAATATCGTGGAGGAATTCAATATTGCCCTTCGAATACAGCCTCAGATCCTTACAACGCTCAGCCTAATAACCTGGGCACAATGTCTATACTATGGAAAGGTGGGCATTTTAACATCAACCACAGATTTTTTTAAGGCTAAATGCTAACTACGGACTAGGGATTCTCAATCGCGAAATGCATTGCCGCGGTTGTCCCGCTTCTGCTGGTCCTCGGTGGCATTGAGGCGGGTTTGATTTTTGCATTGAGAGAGGCTAAATCTCATGACCTTAAATGGCCTCTTATATTAATGGCTGTACTTAGTGCAGCTTTACTTGCAGCCGGGGTCTTGCGACACTATTGGGATATTTACGTCCATCGAACCGTGCGTGGTATTAGTTTCTTCTTTGTGGGCATCGATGCTGCTGGAGATTTGTTCTCTTTGGTATCAGTTGGTGAGTTGGCTCAAAGTTCTCATTCGTCCCATGCCAGCGAAGACTCGCTAAATCTCGATGCACGCATAGTTTTTGGTCCGGCTCTAGATGTATTGGGTATGGTCATATATGGGACCGAACTAGTTCTCTGGCTGGGTATCTTCATCTGTGGCGGTATTTTCAATTTTGCGCCTTGGTTGAGAGAGCGGTCTAAGAAGATGGAGCCCGCTCAGGAAGTTGAACCGGTTATGTTGCATCCTATGCCTTCTTCAACTTCTGTTTTTCGAACTGCTTCGGGAACTGTGGTGGAGAGACGAGTACGAGGGGCTACAGTGTTGTAACATTAGTTTGAAGCTATCATTCTTTCTGCCGTTCTTTCCACGTCTCTTTTCTACCACTTTCGAACCTTCGAAATGTTAGTAAAACGAGAGGCGGTAGGTCAAAGCGGTCAGCTGGTCGTTTCAAACTTATGCCACTCCACTGTACAGGTGTATCCCAAAATACAAGATTTACTTCGCATAAAGATAAGTCATCATCAGCCATTATGATTATTCCAATACTGTATGATACTCTTTGTTGTATTCCAAGAGACATAAAATATCTAGAATTCAAACATATCCATCCTTTACACCAACTAGATAGAGCAAAGGCAATGCATACAAAGTAACTAACACACGGTACCAGAATCGTTACGTAATTAAACATCTCTCCGTGAAGCCCTTCATCCGCCGACACAACAACTCCCACACTCCCATACAATATAAATATTCATAATGTCGTCTGATACAGAAACATGGGAGGAACTCCAAAACAAAATCCTCTCAGACGCCCCAGTCGATTCCAAAATCAACCATGAAGCCTCATTAAAATACTGGAACAGTCTTCCCAGTACAGCCAGTACGATGCTTGGCATGCTAGGCGATTACCCATGGTATACAGGCAAAGATCTCCAAGGATCGCGAGATTTCCTCTCCAAAGTCCTGCGCCAATTACCCGACATTCCACGTGGGAAATTGAAACTTGCGGTGGACTGTGGTGCTGGCGTGGGACGGGTTACGGAGGGCTTTTTAAGTCACGCGTGTGAGGTTGTTGACGCGGTGGAGCCGATTAAGAAATTCGCGCAGGTCATGCAAGATCACCAGTTGAAACGGGATGGGGTAATTGGTGATATTTATACTGTGGGATTAGAGAATTGGGTTCCCGAGAAGAAGTATGATTTGATTTGGGCTCAGTGGTGTGTTGGTCATCTTACCGATGCGCAATTAACTGATACTCTTCTACGATGTCGTGAGGCATTAACTGAAACTGGGATTGTGGGCTTGAAGGAGAATATTTCTCTCAATGATGATGACGAGTATGATGATGAGGATAGTGCTGTTACTCGAGCCGATGTCAAGTTTAGGCAGATCTTTGCCGCTGCCAATATGGTTGTGATCAAGTCAGAGATCCAGACTGGATACCCCGAGGAGATGAATTTGTTGCCTGTCATGTCGTATGCGTTGCGTCCAAGTGACTAGATGCAGACCCCAAACATTTCATGTCTGAGTTTTGATTCTTCTGCTTTGGCAATGCCTTCGATGGGTAGTCGAATGGTCAAAATACATACTTCGGACATTACGCATCCCTACCTATGACGACCCATCGAGCACTAAGGTGGACCTTAGTGCTAGTACTTGCGTCGAAAATTGACAAAGGGAATTGGCCAGCATTATTCTTGCATGTGTTTGCTCATATCTTGACTCGATTTTTTGAAAGGATCTGCATAATCTATCTATCCGATCCAAAAGCACACTCGTAACAAATGACGGGCCCAAGACCTCGACCGGGTTATAAAATTGCATAGAATAGGCCAATAAAAGGAACAAAAGCAGAAAAAGTAGGCATGGGCAGCATTCAAAGTAGACTGACAAGTGCAGGAGGCCCCAAGGCGAAGAAAGAAAACAAAGGAGTAAAAACAATGCAAATAGCCCGGCCATTCTTCTCTGAAGGTATCTCTTTGCTAACTCATCATATCAACATGCAGGGGAAGACCTAGGATGATCGGCTAATTTAGGTTGAAGCCGATTCATCCATCACACAAGGTTGCCCCAAATAAGGACAAATGGTCACAAATCACATCATTCAACGATGGTGAACATCCATGCCGCGCTGCAGCGAAGATTCCAGATCGTTCAATTGCCCGCCGCCAGCGGCTGCCTCCTGAGGCTTGGGCTCCTCGGTCTTCCAGCCACCCTGCTGGTTGTCAGGAATGGGAACATTAGTTTGCTGAGCCATCTGTTGTTGCTGAGCAGCGTGGGCCTGGGATTGCTGGCGGACGACAGCGCGGAAGCGAACAACTTCATCGAGAATCATCTTGCGCATCTCCTGGACGTCATCGACAATCTCGAAATGGAAGTCAAAGGTGGATGGGCAGTTCGGCTCATCGGAGGCATCGTGCCAGATGTGCAGGTATGGGTGCTCCAGCGCCTCTTCGACAGAGATACGAGATGACGGGTCGAAAGCGAGCATGCGGTCGAGCAGATCCAAAGCATCAGGATTAGCATTGGGAAAGAGGCGATTGAAAGGAATCTTAGGCATAAATGGCAGATTCCGCACATATTCTTGGGCGCGAGGCGATCCAATGCGAGACAAGGTTTCCTCGTTGGGGGTACCCAGGTAGTGCAGGATCTGGTTCAACTGGTCAACATAGTCACGGCCTTTGAAGAATGGACGACCGCCTAGAAGCTCGGCAAGAATACAACCAACAGACCAGACATCAACTAGATAGAAGTAAAAAGTAATAAAGTTAGCCTTTACGGGTCTTCCTTTCTCCACTCCTCGCGCTAAGCAAATACATACTGGCCTTGGTATAGCTCTGGAAACTCAACATGATCTCCGGTGCACGGTACCATCTTGTTGCGACGTACTCGGTCATGTAACCGGCGTTCTCCTCCGGGTCGATCGAGAAGCCACGGGCAAGACCGAAGTCACAAATCTTCAACTCACAGTCGGCATTGACGAGCAAGTTTCCAGGTTTCAAATCACGATGCAACACATTGGCGGAATGAATATATTTGAGACCACAAAGAATTTGGTAAATGAAAGATTGGAAGTGCGCATCGGTCAAAGGTTGTCCGGAGCGAATGATAGCCGCAAGGTCACACTCCATCAATTCTGTATAGATTCGTCAGAGATTATTCTTCCATTCCATATCGAGACCAAGTCTTATCGTGGGGATCATTACCCTCATATAGATATGTTTCATTGAAGTTATCCGGTCGGGGGATGTCCATATCATACAGACATGTGATCTAAAATAGAAAAGGGCCGGGTCAGCGAGGCGCAACGGGAAAGCTGGAGGGGATGCAAGGTGGGTGGAAGTACGTTACGATGGCCGCGGAAGTGCTGGAGCAGCTTAATTTCTCTCAGAGCACGCTTTGCGAGAATCTTCTTGCTGAAAACATTGGTGACTTTCTTGACGGCGACGCCCTCGCCTGTTTGAGTGTTGGTCGCAGCGCTAATGAGAAACACAGAGAGGTTAGCAAGGCACGCGAGCGTGGAGCATAACAACACGAAAGAATATGGAGAACCTACCAAACGATACCGTAGGCACCTTGACCTAGCTCCTTGGTGACATTGTAATTCTCGTTGACGATGAAGTCCTGGTTAAAGACCTTGAAGACCTTGCGACCTTGTAGCTCAGCCATGGCGGCGGGGGTTTTGTCACAGGTGGTGGGGGAGGAGAGGAGAAAAAAAGAGAAGAAAAGAAAGATTGCGAAATAAAGCGAGAGAAGATGAAGATGGAAAGAAATGAGTTGTTGAGAAATTAAAATGAATTGGAAAAAGGGGGGAGGAGAAGAAGAAGAAGAAGAAAGAGAGAAGAGAAAAGGGACTCGAAAGATCGAAAGGTGGAAGAGCCCCGCAGTCCCCGCGCCACGTCTTTTTCTTCTTTTTCTTTCAGCTGGTCAAATGTCAACTCAGTCAGAGTGATATACTAATGTACTATTATAAAAGGTGTATGTCTTTATTGAGAATATCGCCGCTAAAGTGATAGGATGACTATTTCAAGAACAAAGAGAATGCTGGGTGATTGTCGAGAATCATTCGATCCTCGAGTGGAGCCGCGGGTTGTTTTGACGCCTTTTTATGATCCTCGATCCAGCCCTACGATATCCATGGATCGTCTTATTTATTGCCCAAATGCGTTTCAGATATTCAAGGAATAGTTAGAAGGGACTGTGAACTGTCAGGGGAGTATGATGGCAATGTTCAAGGTAGTTTCAGGTCTCAGAAGCCACTCCATCTGGAGGTGGGCAGTGCAAATATACTCCCAATCCGGGTAGTACTTCTGATATCTTACACTCAAACGATTACTTATAGACTTACAACTCAAATTAGAGAGAGAGAAAAAAAGAATGGCTTTGAATCATCCGCACATACTTCATTTCACTTTTCGTAAACCTTTAAAATTGACATAGTTCGGTCCCTTAGAGGGCGTTTTTCAACCGACGCTCCTTGCGGAGAGCGCGCAGTTTCTGGCGGATCTCATCCACGGGAATCATAACACCCTTATTTTGTGTAGTAGGGTCGTCTCTGTCACGAAGGTTCACGCTACGGCTGTCCCTCTCTTGGGCACCCACAACGAAGATGAAGTTGTATTGGCTGAGTTGACCGGTTCGGATCTTCTTCTGCAAGGTGTTGCCGCTAACGTCAATATCAACGTTCAACTTGTCACCCTGGAAGAGCTTTTGGAGCTCATACACGTAGTCGTTGAGTGCAGGGACGATGGGGACGATGAGGATTTGACGCGGGCTGAGCCAGAATGGCCACTTGCCGCCAAAGTGCTCGGTCAGGATACCCAGGAATCGCTCGAAGCTACCAATGATAGCTCGGTGAATGACAACAGGGCGGGCACGACCAGCAGGAAGCTCATCAGGGTTGGCCTCGCCCTCGGCCTTCTTCTCTTCAGCGGAATGGGTCTTCTCGTTGGTCATATACTCGAGCTTGAAGTTGATTGGTGCCTGGTAGTCCAACTGGATGGTAGCACACTGGAACTCTCGTTGAAGGGCATCGGCAATAGTGATATCGATCTTGGGGCCGTAGAAGGCCCCATCACCCTCGTTGATGGACCAGTTATCACCCATAAACTTGGTCAGAGCCTTCTTCAGCTGCTCCTCGGCGTAATCCCAGGTGCTGATTTGACCCATGTACTTCTCGGGCCGGGTAGACAGCTTCAGCTTGAAGCTAAAACCGAACAGACCATAGATAGATTGCAGGAAATCGAAGAGACCCTCAACTTCAGACATGATTTGGTCGGAAGTACAGAAAATGTGAGTGTCGTCTTGTTGGAATTTGCGAACACGAGTCAGTCCGCTCAAGGCGCCAGAGGCCTCGTTACGGTGCAAAACTCCAAAGTCGGCAATACGCATAGGCAATTCGCGGTAACTACGCTCACGGTGACCGAACAAGATGAAGTGACCGGGGCAGTTCATGGGCTTGAGACCCCACTCCCGCTTTTCAACGTTCAGCTTGAACATGTCTTCCGAATAGTGGTTCCAGTGACCAGATTGCTTCCACAAGCTGACATCATACATGTTAGGGGTCTGGACCTCCTGGTAGCCGCGCTTGCGGTACTCCGAGCGCAGAAGTGTCTGAAGAGCATTGAAAATTCGAACACCGGCGGGGAGGAGGAAAGGACATCCAGGCGCGACCTCGTCAAAGAAGAAAAGCTCCTGCTCCTTACCCAGTTTCAGATGGTTACGCTTCTCTGCTTCGGCACTAATCGTGATTGTCAGTGTTTAATCAGTATACCGATTACGGTGGGAGACGAACAGGAAGTCGAGGTGTTGCTTCATCAGCGCCTTGTCGGGGAAGGCAACGCCGCGAATTCTTTGTAAGGAGTCGTTGGACTGGTCACCGAGGAAGTATGCAGACGAGTTCTGCATAATCTTAAACGCCTTTATTTTTCCTGGTCTATCGTTTAGTATAGTTGATTCAGGGTACGCATATTTTTGACAATTGTCGATTCATACCGGTGTTTTGGATGTGAGGACCACGGCAAAGATCGACCAGGGTACCGTTACGGTACACAGTGCTCTTCTCGCCAGTAACCAGTTTGTCGATATAGTGCAATTTGTACTTGCTGTACCAGAACATCTTCTTCAAGTTCTCCTTTGAGACCTCCAGGCGGTCGAAGCTCTGCTTCTCCTTGATGATACCAGAGATCTTCTTGTCGAGCGGCTTGTAGTCGGTTTCGCGAACAACACGTCTAATGATTGCAATCAGTTAGCCATTGAGGAAGCCTATGGCAGATGGCATCTTTGCACATACCCGCCAGGAATAGCCATGTCGTAAAAGAAACCTTGTGCCGTTGGAGGACCGTGAGACAGCAGACATCCATATTCACACTCGCAAGAGGTTCCTAGCACGTGGGCACTCGAGTGCCAGTAACTGTTGAGAATAAGTCAAAGAACATAGGCCCAGCGAGGGTGATTGTGTATACTGACACTTCTCGGCCTTCTGGGTCAGAGAAAGGCACCAGAACAACGGCGGAATCGGCCTCAAGAGGACGGTTCAAATCCCACAGCTCTCCATTGACCTTGGAAATAACAACATTGGCAGCCACAGCTTTGTCGACATCGCGCAAGAAAGAGCCGGGAGTAGTTTCGAAGGCTTTGGCGGGGACGGAGGTGGGGTTGCCGTCGCCAATATCGAGGGTGACCTTGATCTCGGGGTGAGGACGGTTCTTGGTCTCTTCAAGGTGTTGTTGCCAGAGCTCTTCGAAGAGCTTGTTACGCTCGATCAACCAGTCGGGGAGGGGTTCGCTAGGAGGGGCTTGCTTTTTGGCGTCTTGCGGCGGGGCAGCGTTGGCAGCATTGGCCTCAGCCTCGGCGGCAGGGCGGACGGGGAGGTCCTTGGAAGCTTCAGTGGCCATATTTAAATCCTCCGTACGCTGTACCAGAGAAATTGACCGTTGAAAAGGAGAGGGTGAAACCCAGACTTGACTTCTATCAGGTACGCCCAACTCGCAAAATAATCTGACTCACTTGTGAGGGGCGGGCGGTGAGGCACGTGACTTGAAACTGCCCTTACAAGCGATGTACCCGGGACCTTCGTATGCATACGAAGTTTCCACCACCCGAAAAACTTCTTCGTCCAACCCCCAAACCCGCAACAGCTCAATATGTCTTTCCGTGGGCGTGGCTCGGCCACCGGTGCGAACCGGGGTGGCTTTGGTAACCGTGGTGGTGAGCAATTCTTTCATGTCGCTGGCGAAATGGTCGGACGGAGTAGCTAATGAAATTTTTTTTTGGTCCAGGTCGCGGAGGCTTCCAACAGTCTTTCGGTCCCCCCGCGCAAGTTCTCGGTAATCTTGATCCGATCTATACGAATTGCACGACCATTATACTGATTTTATGTTAGAGATGGGAACTGTCATGCACTCCTGTGAGGGTGAGATGGTCTGCGAGTCGATCAACCCGAAGATCCCCTACTTCAACGCCCCGATCTACCTCGAGAACAAGGTACGCCGACATATTCCCCGGATATCACTATCTCTTACTTTTTATCGCACGGAATTGGAGCTAACAAGTTCCCACAATAGACCCAGATCGGTAAGGTTGACGAGGTCCTCGGTCCCATCAACCAGGTGTACTTCACCATCAAGCCCCAGGAGGGCATTGTCGCAACCTCCTTCAAGCCTGGTGACAAGGTCTTCATCGGCGGTGACAAGCTCCTCCCTCTGGAGAAGTACGTTCATCTCTCGTCTTCTATTTCTTCATATGATAGTTGGCAGCAAGAAAGCTAACTGTTCACACTAGGTTCCTCCCCAAGCCCAAGCCCCCTCCCGGTGCTGCTAAGCCCAAGCGCGCCGGTGGTGCCGGTCGCGGCGGTGCTGCCCGTGGCCGTGGTGGTGCTCGCGGTGGTTTCGGTGGTCGCGGTGGCCGTGGCGGCGCTGGTGGTTTCTCCCGTGGCGGTGGCCGCGGTGGTGGTTTCGGTGGCCGCGGCGGCGCTGGTGGTCGCGGTGGTTTCTCTCGCGGTGGTGGCCGCGGTGGTCCTCGCGGTGGTGGTGGCTTCCGTGGTCGGTGAAGATACTCTTGACCGAGTGTATTGTCTTCTTACGGCGTTTGGGGGATCTGGGAGCTTTTGCAGGAATATTTCCTTTACTTCTTGTGCATCCTGACACAACTGTGGTTTCTTTGCTGCAGGGACTGTAGAATATATCCAGTCACAAAAAGACGATCTGATTGCTCTTGTTACAAATTTATTTGATGGTTATAACTTTGCTAGTGTCCACCACCATGAATGTGTTTCCGATTGTAGTTCTAATTTCTGTATTGTGTAGAAGACTGTCTCAATGCCAAGCTATATATCTGTGGCTTGGCAGTGTGCGGACACCGCCACATCGCCACACCGTCGCACATCGGGAATGACGTTGACCGCTCTGCGAAACTGCTTGTCCGTCAACACTCGCCAGCAGGATTAATTGCCCATTCTTCTTCCCGCAGTCCCCCTCTTCTACCCCCTTTGGCTCACATAGTCGCCCTCCGACCTCTTTACCTGAGTATGTCCCGCAGAACTTCGACCATGGCGTCGAATAGCTCCAACAGTGTCCCGCAGTCCAACGACGGAGGTCAGTTTCCAACCACCTTTCGACCCCACGGAGACATGTGAAACTGATATCGCGCAGGCCAAGAGAAACAGAAAATGCTTCTTTCCTCAGACCATGGTCATTTTAGCTTGGTGAAGTAAGTCCCTGGAGATCATTCCCGACGTTTGGCTTTCTAGGCTGCCACTAATCTTTCTACCAGGGCTCTCCATCTCGCCGATTTGGTGACTGAACTCAATGGTAGGTTCTTCCTCAAGCTTGATACGATATTTGAAAGAATTTATATGCTAATGTTTACCTTCTCCAGGGTTCTGCGGAGGCAAGTTCTGAAATTGCACAAACTCCACAATCGTCCACTAACCGTTGGGAATAGTCATGTCCGTCTTCTCTTCTATGCGCTACTGTCTCGGTGATGCCTCGGATTATGGTGCCTTGTGGGCTGCTCTCGCTTTCATGCCATTTGGTTTGTTCTTCGACTTCATGGACGGAAAAATTGCCCGTTGGCGCAAGAAGTCTTCGCTGATGGGCCAGGAGCTTGACTCACTCGCTGACCTGGTAGGCCAAATTCTCTTCTTTTATCCTGGCTGCATTATTCGTTGATTGATCATTGCTGACCCTGATCAGGTCTCCTTCGGTCTCGCTCCCGCTGCCGCCGCGTTCGCGCTCGGTATTCGCACACCTCTCGATCACGTTCTCCTGACTTTCTTTGTCCTCTGTGGTCTGACCCGTTTGGCCCGTTTTAACGTAACTGTTGCTGTTCTCCCGAAGGATAAGAGCGGAAAATCCAAATACTTCGAGGGTACCCCTATTCCGACTACGCTGGGTATTGTCGGTCTCATGGCCTACTGGGTCAACCAGAGTTGGACTCACGAGAAAATTCCGTTTGGTCTAGTTGCTGAGGGCACCATTTTCGAATTCCACCCGGTCGCTCTGATGTTCGTTCTTCACGGCTGCTTGATGGTCAGCAAGACGATACACATTCCTAAGCCTTAAGCTTAAATTGAAGGGGAAGAATGTCTGATCAGGTGATTCATTTGGGAGAAATTGCCTGAAGATTGTCTCCTCATTTGGACAATTCGGCATGAAAATAAACGAGAGCAACGCCGTTGTTTATAAGCAAGCCTTGACACGATCTCAATATACTTAATTGTGGACGATTCCAGGTTTAGTTGAATAGATCAGACAAGCCCAAAATGACCAGAGGGTTGTCGATTCTCTGCTCAATTGCTCAACATAGAGTAAATGTCTTCACCTTCAACAATGTGAAAAATGCCGGAGATAGTAGAGTCAGAAATAATGTGAATATTTTCATTACAACTCAAGGAAATAGGTATATGCGCGCGTAATGCTAGCAGCTGTTACTACCAGCTAGTAACTCCCGAGGTCTACCAGGGTCATGAAATGGACCTTTGAAGAGAGTACACACCGACGGAACGGCCAACAACTGGTGAGATATACTTATTACTATCTAGTAGAATCATATAGACACTCGTGCAAGAAGCATTCACCTGGGCAGCTTGAAATGTTGACATTGGTGGAGTTGAAGGAAATACTAGACTGTAAAAATTGATATATGATATAACTAGTTAGTATATCGTGATCAAAGACAAAGCTCCCGGTCTATTGTAGTGAGTGCTATGGAGTAACTACTAGTTGGCTAGACGAACTGTTGTGAACTGTTCGTCACTATATTCACTGATGTTAACTAGTAATATCTAACTGGAAAGTCCAAAGACCATATTACGATCAGCCTACAAGTCTAGCCTCGAAGTTGTTGCGTACTACTAGCCAACTATTGCCAGTAATCACTATCAGCATAGGTGTACTATTGTACATATGTACGGAGTAGTCTACATCTACATAGTATATGCTCAAATTGTCCAGACAAAGAAAAAGGCAAAGACCGACGTTACATCAGGCAGAAATTTGAAACACTAGCGAGTCATTCTTCAACGATTGATGACTTGGCTAATTTCAGCGAGTGGAGTGAGTTCGAGCTGTCAATCTGTTAGTTGCAGAGTATCCCCGGGAAATCTCTTCTAGACCCCTTGACTTCCATGTATTCGGCTAATTCAACTGTTCAAAAATGTCTCTGCACATCTGCTCCAGATGTGTATGTACACAACCACTTCGACTTGCTCTGTGTATGTCGTGTAGGTATCTGACTTATTCATGATGTTCATGCAAGCGAAGGCGTTTTACCTTTCACGTTCAAGTTCTAGACCACCGATCACTACTAGACCAGGTTGAGAGAGTCCACCGTCCACAGTCGAGAACCAAAAGCAGCACAAACAGGAAAAAAAAAAAAAAAAAAAAAAAAAAAAAAAAAAAAAAAAAAAAAAAAAAAAAAAAAAGGATAACATGTGCAGTGATAATGTATGTAAGTATGGAGTCACTTATTCGGTAATGCCTACAGAAAATGTAGTTTTCACCAGGCTGCCCAGCCCGGTGAAAACAATGCAGGTGCATTGTCCAAATTGATTCTGTCGGCGCAAGGGGCTAGATGCACCCAA
>JADDUG010000054.1:0-30812 GCA_018340795.1 Penicillium steckii | reverse complement strand
ACAGAACAAGACCATTCAGAGATTCAAGCATCAGTGGGGAATACACCGTAGCGACTTTCCAGTAGTAAATCCATCCGTATTCACCAGAACATACAGGAGAACTAGATGATGCTGAAGGACGGGAAGAAACGGATGAGTATATCAGGATTCAAAGAGAGGGGCATAGGAAACCAGAAGGCGTGATCTTCCAAAATGGCTGCATGAGTAGACAATTCTTTCGGCAGCCTCTTGGCAGCCTCTTTGGCAGCCCCTTGAAGGATTTATTGGCATGATGCTCCTGAGGCAAAGGAGCCACCTCCCAGGAGAGAAATGACTTGGAAGGACCTATGCAAAACTAATGCCTCCTGGGTGCAAAGTGTCCCTAGGAGGTATACTATGGCTCCTAGGTTCCAGGGGCAACGACCCTAGGAGTCCACGCTGCGGGTCCTAGGAGCAACGCGTGGCACTCCCAGGACCCGTTTGCTCCCGGGAACCCATGCGAAAGGTCCTGGGAACGGTGACCAACGGTCCTAGGAGCTTCAACTATTGCTCCTGGGAGAGTGAATTTTGCGGAAAAACACCCCACGGTGCTCGGTGGGTCCACATAGATTGACCCACTTAAGCTTTACATAGCCAGCTGATATCTGCCAGAAATTCTTGCTATTTAATCATCGAGTCGTGCTGCTATGAGCTCGACCTTCGTATCACCTCATCCGGCTCTGTCAACACCCAAGCCTTTGGGATTTTATCAAGATACCGAAACACAATGGGCCAAGGAAACACACCAAGGCTTTGCCACTCTTCAGTGCAAAGGCAAGGCCATCATAGTAGTGAGTCAATATCCTCATACCCCAAGCGGATCAGAAATCTAAAGGCTAGAAGCTCTGTCGCCAATCAAACCAAATTTCCTGACCACCCTAGCCAAAGTTCGCTGGGAGGTCTCCCGCCTTCAAACACACAACGATGAATTAAACCGTTGTTTACAAAAAAGTGAGGAATCCGTTTTTCGATTGCGGCAACAGATACAGGAGGCGTACCAAATGAATCAAGGAATGCAGGAGTATATTGAGGTACTTGAAGCACAAAATGGGGAATTGAGACAAAATGTTGGCTATGTAGATCATCCGATTGGTCCTGCGCCAGAATCCGATGGTCATTGACTTATCGTGTTTGAACGAGATGTTATGGATGACCGCAGGAGTTCATGGAATAGATTTGTGAGGTAGATCGCGCGGGTCGCTCATACTCCTAATAGTTGGTGCGCAAGCTGAGCGAGTAAACTGTGGTAGTGCTACATTGTGATATAAGAAGCCGAAAGAGCATGGGGAATGTGCGAATATCATTTCAATCAGCAATGACATAAGTATTTAATATAATGGCATGATAGCAATGTCGGTCCAGAAGGAGGATTATTCACAGCATAGACACCCCGAACTGGTCTTCTAGGCATACTAACACTCTTCATAATGCCCGTCACAGTATCAGACGTGCGTACCTGGCTGTTCCACCGTTCAAAGACGGAGCTGTACACACTGTGCTGTGCCATAGTGATCTCTGCCTGGCTCTTGTTTGCCATCGGCAGACATTTATGGCTGTTGGTGCAAAGCCAATGCAATAGAAATCTCTGGTGTTCGATTCACATCCACCTACCCCGTCATTGGAAGTATTTCTTGTTCATCTCCGTACCGCGCGTGTTCAGCTGGCTGGATATAGCATCGTGCCACCAGGCCCTGGTGGTGTCCATTCTCTCCGCCGCGAACATTATCGTGTTGACTATAGGAGCAGATTCGTGGGCCACGACACAACGGAGAGCCGGTAACCTGGCGGTGATTCATATGATACCGTTGTGTACTGGATTCAACTTTGGCTTCCCCGCAAATTTGCTACTCGTAGATCGCCAGGCTCTGGCATGGATCCATCGATGGACCGGCCGTCTGTTTCTGATGCACTCCATTCTACATGGCTCACTCATAGTCTCACCTGACAAGGTACCTCTCCTGGCCACTCCCCAGGTTATCCTGCCAATCACCGTAAGTTGGTGATCGTCCTCGGCCCGCATGGCCGCCCGGTCCGCAATCAGTATGGGACCGTGTTATTTGTGGTGGAGGATATTGGGCTTTTCCGGGTTCTGTCCTTGATGGAAATGCTGGTCAATGCGAGCATTCGCCGGGAAGCGATGGTCCGGAAATTATATGTCTTGTGGGAACACGAAAGCGCATTTGGTAAGCCCACCGTGGTGACTGGAGCACTGTAAACTCGTTCGCACAAGACTGATGGCATTCTAGAATATCCCGAGTGGTGGAAGAGCTGGAGACAACGGTTGTTAGATAAGGACCACCCTCGGTTTGGCGGATACGATGTAAGTGTTTCGCGATGGTAGTAGGAGCAGCATGCTGACCGACGTGCAGATCCTGAGCTTCCGCATCTTTCGAGGACAAGCCGAAGCGGAGGATGTTGGAACGCGCGTTCGTTACTGTCAGGGATCGCTTAATATCAAAGACGAGCTACGCCAGTATCTCGATCACCGGTTGGGGGCTATGGCCGTGGCAGGTGCGTCGTCTTTACTCCCGCGTTTCTTTTCTCTCCCCCATTGGCCAATTCTCAAAGCTAATCGACTGACGGATAGTGTGTACGAGCCCCAGCATGCGTCAATGGGTGAGGACAACGGTTCGACTCCACTTTGGTCATGGCCCGCGACGTCTGGATTTGGATCTGGGGCCCTACCATTCCTGGTCGCGCAGTGGCCATCAGGCAAAAGCCAGATTTGAAATCAGAGTATAGGCCAGTAAATCCGATCTTCGTTGACGTCAATCAAAGTCGCAGTAGGTGCACCTGTTCGTCTACGAAGTAATTCAAAAATATCAAGCGCACGCGGAGTTTCATTTGACACGCTATGCAGCAATAATGACCTAGTTCTGATCGATTTTTCCTTGCTGGTATCCTTCCATCTCCCCAGAGCAGAAAAATCCTTGAAAGAAGATTGTCCAGTCTTGTGCTGTTCCTTCGTACGCTGTAACTAGTACAATTATGGCCGTTGTCGCAGTGCATCATAGCAATGTAAGTTTTTGATGGTGCAACATACGAAGTCATGATACACTACAGCACTTCGTCCGCGGGCAGTTCGGGAATCGCAGGAAGGGTCGCAGCTCGCCGAAACTTTTCTTTTACAGCCGCACACTCTGTTCGACGTCTTGAACATATCCCATGTGCCGGGAAAATATCCGGCTCGCGTAAATGGCGGCGATGATAGAACGAAGAACGAGGGCCGTGGCAGCGCGTACATCGTAACGTGCCCGAACCTGATACTATCGTGGATGATTCAGCGCTGGACTCAACTCTGATATCTCTTCCCCAGGGTTCTTGGCCCTTGGAGCGTTTGATATGCGTTCGATGGAAGCGAAAGGGCAAAGTTGACTTCTTGACTCTAGATATTCCCCCATTAGTTACTATGTTCCTTCAAACCAGTCAAGAGGAGATAAACCTGGCATTGACCCATAGTCTGGTTCCGAGTAACCAATGCATCTTATCAACTCGAGGCTTAGAATTAGCCTTAGCGGGTAAGAATGGTTAGATTTCTCTGTTTATTCGGAGCGAAAGACAGTCAGTGTCATATGTTTAATAATAGAGACACTATAAGATTATGGGACTATCTTACTGTTTATGAGGGCAAAAGCGAAGCCTCGCTAGAGAGATATCTCTCATCTACCTTCCGATTCATCTATTAATGTGCCATAGACATCAGAAAACCGCGTGAAAATGATCAAAACAAAACTAAAGTCCCATTCTATTGTAGAACAGGCACATTAAAAATGTTGAAAATTGAGAGTTGGAATTCTTCAACGCCTGGCTCCTTGAGGCATGAGAGTATGTGGAGACTGCAAAGTGGAATTAAATACTCACAACGTTGAACAGAAGAAATACAACGTGGAACATGGTTTCGCGCGATATAAAATGGAAAAAAAATCTTTACAATATCAAACCTTTGTTATACAAAATGATGAACATGGGGATCCCGTTCAAATGTTGAAATATTGTTACTGAAAGGTAAAAAGTTTATGATTAAACAGCCGTGATTAGGGTTGCCTCGATTTCAAAAGAGTCGGTGGCTATTAAAAAGTAAAATTCTCGGTGACAGGAGCATGAATCAAAGAACTTGAAGAATGTGTGAATTTGAGATTCATATAGCTGTATAAAAATTCTTAATATCTATTACCGAGGATCGTGAAAAGCTGCAGCTATGGTCCCTTATATTTCACCGCGAAGTCAGCGGTTGATTAAGGCTTCATTTAATTCCCTGAATGAGCGCTGTCAGACCCTGATGCATATCGTGAATGGTCTGTTGGCGATCCCAGAGTAATAGTGTCTGACAATTGCAGGTATGAACCAATTGTTCGTTCTGACGCAGTAGCCAGTCATTCGAATCTAGCAGCGAGCGATGCTCATCTTCCAGTCGGATCTTTTGGGCAGAATCCATGACATAAAATTCCCATAAGCAGAGATAAAGATCAAGCAAGCCGAGAGCCATCGAGGCGTTTTGAGGGATACTGCGCAATGTTTGTTTCAATTCCGCTACGAGAGAGCAGCCCGAGGAGATTCCAATTGCCTGAAGAAGGTATAAGAAGAAGTTTGGCTAAAAGCAAGAATTCCCTCACCTTTTGCTTGCCTCGTGCCATGGAGCTCGGCTCATTCATATCAAATTGAAGGCCTGATTGGACTCCAAGATCTGTTTGTGAAGATGGACGCTTCCGCTTCGTCGACCGGCACGAGTGGTCTGCCTTAAGCGGAGATTCCATTTGGAAATTTAGAAACGATGCCTTTTGCTTTTTTTGGGGCTCCGCGCAGTTCAATATGTTCTGGGGATTTGGCGAGTATATATATATGTCGATTTAAATATCTAATTTGTTTGAACAGGGGGAGGGTGGATACTATTGATGTCTCTCAAACTGGAGCTCTCGGTTCAATCGATGAACCAAATACATGAGGCGACCGCCAGGAAGATTTTCATCAAAAAATAATCTCTTGAAACAGGGATTTAAAGCCTCTGGTAGTATTTCCGAAAGCAGATTAGGTAAACTTTGTTAGCCTTGATTGTTTCTAAGGCTCCTTGCCTCCACAAAGCACAATGGAGGGTAAACGGGAGTGACATCAGAAAAAGTTTGCACTCCGTTTCGTAACAATCTCGCAGTAGATCAAATAGTACTGTATTGAGCTTCGTGCCAGAGTAGACGGTGATTCTACAGTACACATACTATACAGCACGGTGTGCATTCCAGAATGATTGTAATGAAGAATCGAGAACGAACGTAATGAAGATTACACAAAGAATCTGTTCAGGAGAACTCATTAAATTGCACTACGGAGAACCGCACCTTTATGCACCTACCAGGAGAATACATCGAAGCAACTTTCGGAGAACGGGGACACTACCAATGCTGGCAGCCTCGATAATGGAAACACCTATTGCATTCAGCTAGTCGAGTTGAATACAACGCTTTCAATTTCCAGATAGACTAGCAAACTTCAAAAGATTGCGGGACAAAAAGATTTGCTTTGCCTACAGATAGAGAGCGGCAACCAAAAAGGTTCTCACGAAAAAGGGGTGCAACAGGGCGTTGACGAAAATTAACCTTTAACTGTACTCCAGTAAGAGGTTGGACTATGTAGAACTCTATTATAAAGTGAAAGAGATTCTATTTAGCTATTATATGGGCGCGAAAGAAAGTTCTCCCCAAAAGCATACTTAAGTGGAAAAAGCAAGACAGCCGAGAGTGAAACTAGAAAAGTAACTCGGTTTCCTATCTGTCATGACTAGCAAATTTCGAACTTCCGAGAATGTGGATCCTAGCCACTTCGAGTTTTACGAACAATCGACATCTGAATACGAGGACTCAAGTGAGTCAAATGGCAGTGATACCGAAGCAAGCTCCGAGTATGAAATGTCGGAAACAAGCGAAGATCGCGCGTTTGTCGTTCCTGATTCCGAAGCAACATCGTACGTAGCTAGCATCGCATCGGCTAGTGGCTCCAATCCGTTCATAAGCGAAGATTCACGAGATAGTGACCTAGACGAGGTAAAGCCAGATAAAGTATTCCAATGTTCCTGGACAAGGCGCTGATGGAACAGGAACCGCCTACTCTGGCGGAGAAATACCCTGTTAGAACCATGGCTGAGCGGTCTATCTATAGGAATGGGGAACATGTTAAACAATGCCTTGTTCTCTGGTATTCATGGGAGGACCAGGAGGCTTGGTGAATTTCGAAAAGCTATCCGTCTGGGGAGCCAAGAAACAGAGCTACTTTGGGATATTTGACTTGTACTGCACTTACTCTACTCTACCAAAAGTCCCCTAAAGGACGGCTGACCTTTGTGAAAATTGCCGTCTTCGCTGTTGTATTATCACTGCCTTCTTGGTCTCATCTTCTAAATAATCAAGTTCTTGGGCACAACGTGTGAGAACAATGTCAACTGAGTAGTCCATTCTCGCCTCGCGCGTTTCACTATTACAAGTACCCAAAATTGCATGAGAAAAGCACCTTGTAATCAATAAAAAATAGGCATATTTCGTATAGTACTACAGTATCTAGTGCTTCATGGAGGAGGTCCGACCGAAATGGTTCTGTTTAGATGAAACTACTCACATATTTGCTACATGGTTCTGCCACTTGTGGTTGTTACTGTATATTATTTGAGTTTCTATTCCGAAATGGCCTTTGGCCAGGTAGGTCATGAATAGCCAGGGAAACTATTCCTGACTAGCTTAAAACGCAAACAAATAGACAATGAGGGGTTAAGGAAGTAGTCATTTAAGCACTATAGTCCTTCTTAGTCATCTTCGTGTAGTGAGATTGGGGTTTGATTGGGATTTGATATTGTAAATCTCCAATTGAATTTCACAGGGTCTAGAGCTATCAGGGACGCTGAAGCTTAGGAAACCCCTACCGGAGACTGAAGGAAGACCTTGGAATTCAAGAGGAAATTTATTGCATTCTTTTGAATGAAGTATCTTGTGCTGACCAACGTAATATAGTCACTGTCAAGGCTGAAATCTGTCTTCCACCAATTCAACATATTGGTTTATCGCTCCACTTTACCGTACCGCGCAAGTACACGATGAATGAATGTATTGAAAAACGTAAGGAGTGCAGAATTGAGTACAGTATTCAGAATGCAATATACAAGAACAAATGGAACAATTTAGACACGGAATTTGGTTTTCATACCCAACGAATATGTCACCATATATAACGTTGAGTTGATAGAGTGGTGTCAACTATATATGGATTGCAACAAAAAGGCAATCTGTCCGACATTCCTAACATCAATGAAAAAGAAAACTGACGGGAAGTTTTATTTCGAATCATTTTCCCTTTTAGAGAGAAAGTGTGATGTTCGCCTCGGAGAATCATTCATGGGTGCATAAAATTTGAGTTTCACTTAGAGCTAGCCTCGTCAAGACCACGAGTTTTCGTGGGTCGTTCCTATTCAACACCAGCTTGTTCTACAGAATTTAGTATTTCACCAAAGTCTGTTTGAAAATGGTTTACCTTTTGAAGCGAAGAAATAGACTTAGTCGATACAGTGGCTGATAGGAATCCGAACGCATCGGAATCCACCGGCCAGCGATTGGTATCGTCGATACCAACAATCCCCTCTTCCTTATCGCACTTCTGCATCAGTTGCATGGTTACAGATGGCAAAGCTTCAATGTATACGGTTTCAGCTTCAGTGGATCGAGCTTCCAGGCAGTCCTCAAGGCAGGCTGTTTCATCGTCAGTTGGCTGTTTATGATTGCATTCCTAGCTCACCTATTTTGATTACCCCATCCAAGCCAAGGGTTATGCACTTGCAACTGAAGACGCGATGACTAAATCTGTTTTCAAGCAAGAAGCGGATACCATGGAGTGCCTATATCGTTAGTCTTGAGGGTGGCGTGCATTTTTTTGTATAACTTGCCTGTGCCATAATTGATGCCAACTCTACTTCGTTTGGATATAACATTTTACATTTGACAATATGGGCTAATGTCAGCGAAACATTATCAGTCAAGGCATATAGTGAATTGCCGTATATATAGCATTCGCGAACAGAGAGAATGTTCGGGTGTATATCGCTTTCGAAAATGTGAATCAATCTTTCCGCATCACATTTGGGGTATTCACGGATTGCTTTCATGCGATCTGACCGAGTGTACCGGACAGCGATTATCACATTTCCTGCAATCTCGCACGTAGCAACTCGTCGGTATGTATCCCAGGGAGACTCCTGTCTCACAATAAGCACAGAAGAGGTATCGTCCGACTCGCAAAGCTTGGGAAGACAGAGACTTCTGGGGCGGCCCTGAATGATTTTCCTAAAGTGGTGTTGGGGATAGACTGCGCTAGGACAATTGTTCCTGATTCGCGACGGGCTTTTTGAGCCTGCTTGCATTATGACGGATCTGAAGCCGAAGGCGACACTTCACCACCGAGTTCCAGAATCTCGTCATCGCTAACAAGTTCTCCGAAGCAATTGACGTGAGACATTATATAACGTTTTCAGGTCCCAAAAGCAGAGGTTTTTAATTGGGAAAGTTATCTATAACAAGAATCAAAATTTTGATGGTACAGTAAAGAAAGCTTATTGACGTACGCCCACAGAAACCTTTCCTTTGCTGCTTCATCTCACAGATTTTGCTGCTGGATAAAGTAAATTGATGGGTTAAATGAATTGCAGGTAGCTTGCCCCGGTGGTTTCTCTAAAAAAAGGAAATCTGTTATGCCTTCAATCGTGCATATTTGACAGCAGTATTCCAGAGCAGCGAATGTTTTCAGACGATAGTAGAGTATGCCTGATGGTGATAACTATTTTCTTCCCTTTGATTCTCACCACTATAACTTGAGGGTCTTCATGGGATACCACTCACTTACCACCAAACAAGTCGACGTTCAGCATTTAATATTCAAGATGATAGGCGTAAAATTATTGGGACCCAGCAATGATACAGTACAGTAAAGCAGGCTTTCACATGTTATCTGATATGTCAATTTATGCCTTGTTACCGCCGATGATGATGACGATGATAATTTGATTTACCTTAAACCCTCACCTGAACTTTGATATGCGGAGACACGGCGTATACATTACCAAAACATTCATGTACTGGTAAATTAGTGATAGTTGCCCTCTCGGGTCAGCCGCCGGGCGTTAATGAATTGTGTGTGTGTGTACTGTATGTGTACTGTAGCTTTCCCCCGCCTGTATAGGAATTGTTCCTATGAGCATAGGATACAATGGGTTTGAGTATTGATCATTGTCTACAATCTTGCATAATGTCGACGTATTCTTTGTTGCACAACGTACCCCGCAACAATGATTTGTATTGTTTGTATCAAGGAAATTCCGTATTCTGCAGCGAGTAGCTTGCGTTACATCTAATTTATCTAGCTATAGGCCATGGTATGGTCCTATATTGCAATGTCGAAGTACAGTACTTTTACAATTGATAATAGTTGTTTGCCTTCTTTGAATGGAGACACTTGGAACTGTATATGAGATGTGTTGAATTGTATACTTTGTTTAACTTCAGCGAAAGGATTTTTGATCTAGGAAATTTCTAGGTATTCCGTTCACAACATTTGTATCACGGCAGAGGTAACAGTGCAAGCTGAGATAGAATGGAGAATGATATGAGACTATCCAAGGAAAAATATTGAGTTATGGACTATCCTTCGAGCTTACAGGAGGGTCGGTCTCCTGCATATTGTCTTTGCGGATAATTTCAGGCAATATGAGGAACTTATATATAACGAGCAGGGAAGATGAAGCCACGAGGATGGAACCGGTCACAACGGTGGTCACGATGGCCATTACGGACCAACCGCCACCATGAGACGTATAGACGTTGATAAGTGTAGTCAACAATCCGGCAGCTGCGTTCAAGGAAATTGGTCTGGGATTATTGTCAAGACTATATTTCCTGAGTTATAGGCTTCTACTTACGTAAACAGCTTGTGAATCAGCCAGGTATAGTTTCTCCGAAGCTTTTCGAAATGCAGTAGCCATGCTAAAGCAGTAAAACCGGCGATAAGAAAGAAACATGCGATGGCAAGTAAAGGCGGATTCTGCAAAGTCCGTAGCACGGAACGGCCAGTCTCATTTTCTTTTAAGGCCTCTTCGACCTTGGCAGATTTCTGTAAAGATGTGAAAGTTCCGGGAATGACAAGGTATCCGGCCAGGAGACTCCAATTTGCGGCTCCGACGAAAAAGTTGTACTTCATACTCATTTGATCTTCCTCTTTCAACATTTTAATGTAGGTCATGTCTTGAGAATGGCTTTCATGAGTCCTGTAGTTTTGAAGATACCCCAATCCACCTTCGGGCCTCTGCTGGATTCCAAGTCGTCTCCGTGACTGACTCAATCCTATCTGAGTGAACATCTTAAGTATCGAAACGCAGGGTATAACAAAATGTATGACAAGGAAATATTAACCAGTTTATACGAGAAGCTACTTATAGGCTTCCGGGTTTCTCAAAGAGAAACATTTTATATAGGCTACTGTTTTCATGTCTTATAAACATGAGGTCACTTTGCTCGTTCAAAGGCGACGAGAACTTCACCCCTTCAATTATGATGACGCTCGAATCCAAAATTAAGTTGATGAATTCTGAGGCCTTCTCTTGTTTTGCATTCAAAATTAATGCCCATGTACCTGTAAGTTAGATATAAAACCATCTTCCAGGAACTCGTGTCAAGAGGATCGTGAGAAGCTTGTTAAAGATTCACTATGGCGGCGTGGCTCGATGTTGTCTCTGATGGCGAGGGCTGGTCTCTCATCGACACGGGACGGCTTCATGACATCGTCCAAGATATGACACATCCGAAGTCGCAATATCCATTCTTGATCTACTTTGCGGGGAATTCCGATCGCCTCAGAGCTTTGAAAGCTCTTTTCCCGCGCAATAATGTTACACGTAAAGGCCCAGGAGGCTTAGTACGCCTTCACATTAGCACGGCTACTGCACAAAAAGAGCAGCCAGTTATGTTTGCCGAAACCGATCTTTTCTCTCAAAACGGACTAGGCGATACCATTTTACCAAGATATCGGTTTAATAGACTGAGAAGATTCCACATTTCCGTTCCGGACAAAAACGCGTCTGTAGAAGAAGTCAAATGGAAGATCATTGAGAATAACGTCCTACCATGGACGAAAGTTATCTGTCTCTTTGTAAATTCCTCCTCGGAAATGGAAACTGCGAAAAGTCTATTACAAGGCTCACGCCGGAGGTTAACAGTCGGTGATCAGCCCCTCCCCGAGAATCTGCATATCATCATTGTTTTGACAGACGACGCCGATAATTCAAAACCAAACGACCCCTGCTTGAATATAGCACTGGAAACCTCCCCAAATCAAACTCTGCTAGACCTACGAGGGCGCTCGGAGCTATCTGAACTGGTTATATTTGAGCCTCTGCGCAGCCTCATTATAGATCAGTTATATGGAACAAGTTCATTAGAGCAAACCGGGCATAATGTTCTTTTTTCAGCAATGCATTTAAACGCTCTTTGGAGCAATGACCTGCGACTGCGAGACAATTGGCAAAAAAAGTCTGATATTGACTGCTTACAGATAGCCCGTGGAAACTTCCCTGATACCACCGCACTGTCCAACTGCTTGATGGAATTCAAAAAGAAGATGGGGATCTCACACTGTCCAGAATACGAAATCCACAGATTTATTGCTTCCGCACTTCTGATGGATGCTTATCCACCAGAGATGCATAGTAAGTAATGACGGTTTCAACCCTATCCACCGGCTATTAGCTCACAATTCGTTTCTACAAGAGTTCCCACCAGAGCTGGTTTTCCAAAGTATTTATCAAAAGCATTGCCTGGTTGCGTATCCCACTCTGGAGACCAATGATCATTGTCAAGGGATAATGCGGGAGTTTAGTGGAGAGTTTATGAAATTGCGTCTGAATACTGCTTCGACTACGCTCCGACTCAGGAATTTGAAAGAATTTCATGCGAGATGGAGTGACTTGCGCTCGACTAAAGCATGTCTTGTTTGCTTGTGTCGGCCACCAGAGCACATGATGCCTTGTCACCATGCAATTTGCGAGAATTGCACTGCCTTGTTCGGAGAAAGAAGTAGAGAAGCAGAATATCACACAGTAATATCACAGTGTCCAATATGCGGAGACTCTTGCAGGCTTACTATCCGGCAACTTCCACCCACAAAACAGCCAGTGATTTTCAGCTTAGATGGTGGAGGAGTACGGGGGATTATTCAACTCGGCTTATTGCGAGAGTTAGAGAGGCGCCTTGGTGGTATATCCTTGGAGCAAATAGCTGACTTTTGTGGCGGGACAAGTGTTGGTAAGTTGTTCGCAGTCCTGCGTTGTGATTTGTCCACTAAAAAGTTTCCAGGAGCATTGTCCAACATTGACATGATACTTAATGGCTCACCAGCAGAGCTTAGTTTTTCGAGGTTCCCAGAGCTAGCTCGGACGATATTCAAATCTTCTTATAGCGGCCATAGCAAGATACCCGGGTCTCATGGCATACAATTCATTTTCCTCGCTATGAAGATGCTCACCGGTGGCCAATACGATTCAGCCAACTTGGTTACGGTTTTGAAAGAAGCCGTTGGCCCAGAACGAAGGGTTTTTGATGTTTCCACTACAGGAACGATCGGCTGCAAAGTAGCTATTATCACAAGTCGCGCTTCGGACGGAAAAGCGTGTGTATTCGGAAATTATAGGGGTCAATCTCAACGAACGGAGGATTCCGCCTACGAATTCTTACTTCCAGAGGATGATAAGCACAATCCATTTTTGTGGGAAGCGTGAGTGACTTGCAATTTTCCGCCAGATTCCTCCGCAATTGAGAAAAATGTATACAAGCACGAGCCACGAGCTGACCTAAGGCATACTAGCGCCGAGTGCAGCGTTGCAGCTCCATTGTCAGTTTTTATTTCTATTCTTATTCTTTTCTTTAGAAATCATCTTTTGGTCCGCCTTTCTAACTAGGACCAGCTTTTTCAAAACCAAGTTTCTACCAGGCTTTGGCCAACTTCAAGATGGTGGTGTGCGTGCCAACAATCCCCTCGCTATCGTTTTGAAAGAGTCAAACAAGATTTGGCCCAAAGCTAGAAAAGTTGATCTGCTTCTTTCAATAGGGACTGGTATTTCGAGATCTGGTTGCTATTCTGTTCCAGATGCTTCAAGTGTCCTTCGTGATGGCTCTCTTTCCAGGCTTATCCGGGCCACATTATCGTCTCCCTGCATGGATGGAGAGCAGGGTTTTGCTGAAGCCCTAAATTATCTTCCTAGTGATGCCAAGTCTAACATATTTAGGCTGAATAAGGTGATAGATGGCCCACTTCCCCGTCTGGACAACGTGGAAAAAATTAGCAGCATGCGGGACCTTAACTATACCGTTCCAGACCATTTGATAAGGACGATTCTGGCTTCGGCATTTTTCTTTTTTGAGCTAGATGATGAACCTGTGAAGAGAGATGACGAGTTCCTTTGTCAAGGTTCCATATTATGTTCGCGGAGAGATACGAAAATCATTTTGAAACAAGCCCTCCTGGAGATGCCTAACGCTCATTTTCAAACGGCTCGAGGTCAATATCTTGGTAGAATCCATGAGAATGATGGATGCAGTTTATGTGGCTATTATCGAAAAGCAGTGAGATTTAATGTCACCAATGTTGATGAGATGACATCTATCGAAATGGCGAACAGTCAGTTTTGCCACAAAATTGGCGGATTTCCGAAGTCTGTGCAAGAGCTTCTCACTGAGCAGCAATCCCACGCTCATTTCGGTCGTCCAGATCACAAAGTCGCTCAATGGCCGCCTAGCCGAATCTGTTACTGCTCACAGTCGACTAAGCGGCACATACAGTTTATTGAGCCTGCTCTGAGTCAAAAGCGACGCAAACTGTGATCACGTCTCTCTACAAGATTGACTTGGCTTCATCTTACATTACCCATCAAGAGCTTTTTCTCAACGCGTGTCTTGTCAATGATACAGGATGGATCGAAATCAGTTTCACCACTTAGACACAGAAAGTTTTTCTTGTACCCTCCTTTGAAATTCATTAGGCCTATTACGGTTTCTGTACCCTGAACCCATGCCTTGGCGGTAATCCAATACAGGCGTAGATAGTAGCCTAAGACAAACAAACAAACAAAAAAAAAAGCTTGAGTAAATATACTTCACTCGTGTGCCTCAGAGTTTCTGGGCCCAATCTGGAGCATTGGCTTGTAGTTAACTATATAGTGCAGATATTACCTAATCAATTATTCTGGCTCGGGGGTTTCTCCTTATTATATTTTTATCAATCATGGCTGCAACTGTTACCACAGGAGGGTCAAGCGATTGCAGCCCGCACGAGGTATAGCATTTAGACTCACCCAATTCTAGATAAAGGGTGTCATTTTGAAAGATAGTAGTAAACTTGAATCAACAAAATGTCACTAGACCCAGGAGCTTCGAAATAGAATATAATGACAAATCGATCAGACTGACCAATCAATATATCGGGCGAAATAGTACTGAGGCGGATTCAAGGCGGGGGCCTAGGTGCTTTTGTATTATGGGCCTCCTGCTATATAAACCCCGCTCTCACCCCCCCTTCCCCCCCCAAAGGTCCACCAACAAACTACACACCATTTTCTCCAACGTTGAAAATATCTAATAATACCCGTACTCGGTCGCGCCAAAGTTTAGCCCTTAGCCATTCCACCAGCTTTCCACGGCCGCCTCAGAGAGACGGCAGCATCGGATCGATTAATTCCTCCAAGGCCTCACGGACCTCTCAGAAAAACACGAATTCCGTTAGTCACTGAACAATCAAGACTATGTCTGTACCTCCACTACTTAAACTGCCTCCTGAACTGCTCTTGAAAATTATTGGTAATTTGCAAGATCTCGAAGACCTTTTTCCCGCAACACTTGTCTGCCGCCGGATTTTGCGATATTTTCCAAGAGGCACAAAGACTATTGATCGAGTCAACTTTTGCGAAATATCTTCGTCTGAATACTGACTGAGAACTCTACAGAGTTCTAACCCAACTAAGTTGGATTGTCCGACGAGACATTGTACGCAGAGATGTTGTATGTCATATCTTCGAAATCGGATGGGAAATTTCAAAACAAAAATATCAAGAGGAACTACTTATTCCATTGGTAGAGCTTTAGCATGGTCCTATGTGTTGGATAACCGTCGAGGTGATGCCGTTTGTCCTTTGCAGCTGATACAGAACGTGGAGCCACCCTTTGGATGGTCGATGAGATCATTATCACAACTACCTCTTCAACCAATCAGGGACCTCTTAGAGCACCTAGACTCCAAGGAAAACGGTGTTGATGGAACGTACATCGGCTCTGACTTGAAGTACCCGCTGGTTGAGTTCAAAAGAAAATCCAAACGAAGTGCAAAACATCTCAGTCGTTCCGAACAGAATAACCTTTTGAAGGACGGGATTGTATTTAGGGACAACTCAATTGTGATGAGAATGAGACAACCCTATCGGATGAGGCCCTATCGGATAAGAACTTCTGCCAAGCATATGCTTAATTACACTTTTTATCGTCGGCAGCCAATGCTCAATGATACAATGAACAGGGACATCATGGAAGCTCTAGCTCATCGGCCCACAAGAGCATACATGCACGGTGGACAATACAGGTTTTAGCACAAGTCTATTGATGGTGGGTAGGTAGCTGACAATGCCTCTTTCAAGAAGTCTTTAAACTATTCTTTGTGCTAAGAGCAGGGATATTGACGATAAGATGTGTATGAAGGGCAGCGACGTCTCCAGGGGATGATAAATTGCATATGTGAATTACAATATTCCTTCACTTGACTTTACTCTTCATATTCCACATGATCGTATATTCCAATAGAATACTGTCAATAAAAAGAGAGCCAAGCTAAATGAGAAATTAGTCTTTTTCTAAAAAGGGTTGGAGTAAGGCTCTGTGTGTACAAGTGGTGGAACTGATTTTGATCCTCCCTGTAAGTGTCAACACCACTCGCAAACTCAGGCCTCCAAATACGCCGATAAGAATGACCCGAATCGTCTTATCAAGCGGCAGAACGACTAAGCATATACAGGTTATGAGGCCAGCCAGTGTGATTCCAGAAGCGCCAAAACCGTATTTGTCCCAATCGGTGATCTCCAAACAAGACTAAATGGGAAGTAGCCCACATGTGCAATATGATGCATACATGATCCAGTCTAAAATAAATGACTGGGCTTTTCTTGGTTGTGTTGAAGGTCCAGTGGCAGGTAAAAGCGACCATAAAACACGTCAGGTTGCATGCCAGAGAGAAAAAGGCAGTACTGTACATATATGCATCCTTGGTCGCTGAAGGAATTGGCAGATTTAGACAATAAGAAGCAATAGGATTCCACTTCCAACTAAATGAAAACTCGGAGTAGCGCCTCGGAGTCTTCAAATGAACCGTATATATAATTCTGACACGATTTCGAGGACGTGTCATCTTTATCCATTGTACTGGAAATACACAGAACAGTATCCCAAATTGAGTAGCCATACAAAGTGAAACCGAAGAAACCAATAGGATTTATTATTCATCACGCAATCACTCTAGCTGGCATGTATCTAGCCGACATGCCTTTCTTTCATTTGAGTAGGTGCTCGTAGAATTTCTGTTTTTCTCAATAGCCGCGGGTTCAAAAACATTGCCAACTGTATTGAGACTAGTGCCGCCATGTATGGAAGAGAAAGAGGGCCTCAGTTACCTGGGGACAGCTCTCATTTTCGTAACCAAAAGCAGACTTATAAGGCTATATAAGCGGCATGGTCAATTTCTGGAAGCGTTTATTGATAAAACTTGTGCGCAGGACTTTACTACCGAAGCGATGGTTATCCATCCCGATAATACTTCAAGCATTTATAGTCGAGCTACAGATTCACCTAAAAGATTTTCATCATGCGCACTGACGCCTATAATTCTTCCAATTAGGCATGATCTTCCCGAAATCAACTCCCTGGATCACCAGATAGCTTTGGCGCGAGGATCAACTATTGCACTTGAAACTACTCGAAGCCGCCTTCAGAAATCGAAAGAGGAGAAAAGGCTGTCGTTACCTGAGCTGAAAGAGCAAAAGCAAAATGAAAGAATTGAGCAAGAGTCAGAAAATGATTTCTACCGTTCTTGCTTCACGAATTTCCGTGAACTTGCCACAGCGACGTTTCAAGCCATAGATGAACTAGAGCTACAGTATTTTTTCGAGCCCGAAGCAGAGCCGATTGGCAACAGGAATGTGCGGAAAACACTTGATACTTTACGCAACACTCTGGAAGAGTCCAAAAATCGCGAAGCGAAGGCTGAAAATCAGTGGAAGCAGAGGTGGAATATATCTAGATTCGGAAAGCCTGCATGCAGATGGCTCTAGGGCAATGTATATTTGATACAATTATCATAAAATCAATTAGGTACTATATATACAAGACTGATACTCTGCTCAGGATACACTACTCAGTTGTATACTTTAGTACGCGAATGGCCGTGTGTCAGACGTTTCTTGTATACCGACTTCATTCTTAGAGGATCTAGATCTTGATGGTTAAGGAGCGACAATGTGGGTTGTTATGATACAGCTCCCCATATTCTTGAGTTGCCCAAGCTTTTCCATAACCAATGGAATATTCAGCTGAAGCAGAGTTGGTGCATATAGTGGCCTTTTCTTTTTGACGGTGGTTACAAATTCATCAGATGTAGCAAGCTGTACAGTATTGTACGCATATACTATGTATGCCGAAGTATACACGGGATTAAGGAATCACTCAAACAGGTATTTTGCTATGTATCTATAATTAATACAGTGCTATAAAAGTATAAGTCTATGACTAAGGATTAATTTGGTCCTTTAGCTCGTAGACCGCATTGCTATGTATAAAATTCCGCAAGATGACTTTGTATTAAGTTCACTCCGAGAGTTTAGATAGTGCACGCCATATTGCATCACACCTGGTAAAAATGAAGATTTTGGGAAGATTAACAGGGCCAGAATTCGTTGAGTGGTCTGACACATAATCTTTTGGTGTCTTATATATTGGAGGTAGTACTCCATTTTTCTAAGGTGTTCAGTGTTATTCAAGAGCCTGAGGTCTCGGAAATCACTTACCACATTTTGGTACGTCGGAATAGGGCGACCTGGATGGGAATAATACTCGATAATTCTACCATCTTCTGTCTCCATTGTAAGCCAGCTTTTGATTTTGTACAAACGCCAGAAATCGTTGTGACGACGCAGCAAGTTTTCTCTTCGCTTGCGAAGTTGCTCTTTTTTCACTTGCTCGGGGGTCTTTGCCATTATGAAAGTGAGCTTCCCTCCGGTTCGAGAACACGATACTAAATATGCAGAAGTCATGTACTTGTTATAGATTGATATCCCTCACAAAGGGACCCATGAATGAATCAAAAGTAGCCCGACAGGTCTAGGGGTAATGGGCAAGTGGTTTAGGCTCTTGTCGTTGATATCCCACACTAATGACCATCAGTAAAAGCTGGGTCTTTACCGGTGACTCGAATTGCTGAAACGAATATCTTCCACCGCAAGCAATGTGTCAAGCGCTTAATTGGTCATCATACCACTGCTTTTCATATTATTGATTTCTCAGATAAGTGAGGCAAACTGGTTTATGTGCCATGAATAGCCCATCAATAAACGTTGCTAAAGTTCTTTATCGTAGGTAGTACGGTACCTTCGTATTATTAGAAACCTTTTTGATAAGTAAAGGAGAAATTTTTCAACAGTGAATCCTGGGAGTCCCCGAGACATTTCAGAAATCTGCGGTAAATTTCCACTTTATTATAGCGCTTCAATTAAATCTGCTTTTGAAAAATAATAGTATCTGCGGTTTCTTTTACCACACGCTCGATCTGTCTGACACCGCGTTGAGTTTTGAGTGAGGGACCCGCAAAAATTTGCTGAGCTTGTAAAGTTACAACAACCCTAGAATGACTGGCGGTTGGTTTAAATGCCGTTACTTTGGATAAATCAGCTGTAAAGTCTCTTCGTAATTGCCAACGGCGTACCCTCGCACTGAAATCCCAAGTTTGGTTTCCAGCGAGGAGGTACATGAACAGGATACTATCCTATGCAGCGACTTGAACAAAGGAGCTTTTCTACCTAAGTATCGAATGTCCTACCGTCGGGTAAGCAAGAAGACGAGATTATGGGGCTGTCGTTTGCTTCAGGCTGCGATAAAACCATCTACACGGCATACTATAACACGGCCAGCCAGCCATAGATGGAAAGGATTTAGCACTTTTGCCCTCTTTAGGGCACAGAAAATGACCCGAGAGGTTCTCAAAAGCCAGCTCGCCCAACTAGGCCGTGAGCTGGAAGGAAATACAACAAATGATCTACTTCAAGGGCTGGAAAATAAATACCCAGCTTACAAAGAAATCGTTCGCGCACTTCCTCATCTGGTGAAGCTTCTTCCGGCCAAAATACAGCCAGATACTTTGATTGCAAAGAATCCCAAGGCTTCGAGATTGATGTTCCTTTTGGCACGACGTTTTGTCAGTAAATATGATCAGCGCTACGTTAAACGGGCCATTGAATAAACTAGAAGATACTGTACAGAGCGGATCGAAATTAGTTTCACTACTTTTTATTCTTCGAGAAGCTTCAAAGTCTTGGTAAGACCCACTTATGTCTATAAAGGGCCTAGCCCAGTGAGCTTTGTCGAATTAAAAGCCAGCCAAGGCTAGGGGCTACTACAGATTTGGTAAAGCGCATCTTAAATATAGCTCAAGTAAAGAAATGAATAAAAGAGCAAGGTGAAACTGATTTCGAGCAGCCCTATATTCTCGATCGCTCTCAGAATCATTGTACTGCTCGAATTGTAACAGCAGCCACACGTACATATCGTAAACTTGATGACGCTCGACTCATCTTCGAAAGCCAGCCAATTATTACCATACGGTAAGATATAGTTTTTATCATTTCTCTTCCGAATTCCACAGATGAATCACTCCTCAGCGAGATGGGTGTTGTTGTAGCGTTCTTGAAGTCTATGGAGCGACCAGCTTCAATCATAGCGATTCGGGACAATACAGTATGATCTAATTGAGCAATGGGTTGAACATGTTTGACTATCTAATATTGCACATGCGTACAGTAGAATTCGAAAACAGATCCCCCTCGAAGACACTCGTTTTCTTTCCCAGCGACCCACTAGAGTGTCAGCCCAGGATCGCCCTGTTTCATGTCGCTCTCGCAGCCAATCACAGCTACTGAAGTTCCTGACAAGAGGCTTTCTAGCCAAATTAAGCCCAGAGTGGGGAGTTGGGAAAGAAAGTGACTGCGTCTTTGAGGGGAATCTGCTTTCGAATTCCTTTGTATGGGCTCCAAGGAGACACGGCGTATACTCAAACATGCATGTACTAGTAGATTAGTGATAGTTGCCCTTTCGGTTCGACCACCGGGCGTTAATGAATTGTGTGTGAGTGTATATATACAGTACATCCAAAAATTATCTTCTTCAGACATCCCCCATCATACTCAATGCTACAATACATACCTGCCGCTAATCCCATCGAGCGTTACATCTTAGGACCTTGCCCCCTCAGAAGAAATGGCAATACCTAGAATTGTGTTCTTGCTCAACGTGAAGTGCTGTTAGTCATAAAACAAGGAGGCCGGAAAATAGCCTACGGTCAGTAATTATATGGCCCAACGATCTACTCTTTGCCGATGATACGACCCTCATTTAGTAAAATTTTCTGTAGCAATTCAAACTCCCAGACTTAGTTGTAGCACATGTTATGACTGTAAAAGCCATCTCACACCAGGAAAGATGGTGCTTAGGATTACCAGTGGCTGTTCTACCAAATTTTGGCTTTGATGACAAGTGTCCAGGGGTCTGGACAAAAGCTACACATCCTCCATCTTTGAAAGCCCATGTGTCATTGCTGGATTAGCTCTTTCGTCATGGAAGAGGCTAGCAAAGTTGAAAAGCGAAGTCGGTACGTCAATTGTATATTGAAGGCCACAATATTTCTGCGACATCTCTGTACTTCACACTGTTTCTGAATAGTAATCTCCGAAGCCCCGTCATAGTAGACTGATGCTTTCGGTGCCTGGAATGTTGGTAGATGCCGACCCCATCTTATGTGAATTGGTTGTTGCAGTAAACTTGATCAGCTGAGCGTCTAGCCAGCTTTTAGCTTCATAGTAGTGGGGCGATTCTTGTATGTCTAGACGTTTTCTTTTCCCTATACTCTGGGCAGAGTTGGAGACAATAAAAGAACTTCCGGACAGAAATTCGGCTTGTAGAATTGACCATGGATTGCGAACAAAATAAGAATGGCATGAATTATTGTCCAAAGACTTTCCGTTCTCATCTGGAATAGTGACATGAAAATGATGTTGAGTTAGATCATCGAAGAATTGCGTGATGGTTTGTTGGTCTTCTGGGAGCTTCAATGTTCGTCTTTCGTCACCAAAAATAATGTCAATCAAGTATCTCTCGCCAAGATTCCTTGTGGGGAGATTCTGAGCTGATATTAATGGATCAAACACTTGCGAAACGGGAACGTGGGTAACCTCATTGCTCCCTGCCCAGTTATTTCCCTGGAGAGTGAAGACGTCGGGGTTCAATGGCGTATTCGTGCTTTCCATGGGCTCGTCGCCAAGATCAGCCTCAGTACCATTTTCAGAAAAGGCTGTTTCACTTTCAAGGTACCGGAAGAAGGCCCTGAAGACTGATTTCCGTAGGAAGCCAGCTGTGATGCGACGTGTAATTAAGGGGCTCCGTAATGACTCCGCCTGCAGCGCAAACCTATCCACGAAAACCGAATTTTCATATGGCTTCCCGCTCCTTTGTATCTTCGGAATTTCTTTATCATCCTCGTTTGGATAATCGCAAGATATGAGATTCGGCATCCCGGGTGGACGTGAAGAAACACCGTGCTCTGCCGGGATCAGAAAATGTCTTGCTTTTGCCGCCCAGACAAAGTTTTGCCAGACGGTCAAAGGGTCGAGGGTATCTTGGGGAAGCGTATTCAGGTGTTCTTTATCATCCTCGGTTTTCGGAATAAGGCGTCTATGTTGTGTAAGTTCCAAATGCTTTGCAATTTCAAATCCATATTGAAAGCTAAATCTCCAGAATTCGTAGAGGTCCCGCTTGAGCATTTCCTGCATCATTGGCCTTGCCATCCGAAGATGCATATCAAATCGGGAGCAAACGGCCTCATCAATAGTTAATGTCCTCTCTCTGCTTGTTCTAAATAGCCGACTCATGACATCTTTTCCAACTTCGAGGTAGTTTCTGTCTCTGAAAAAGGTTTCGAGCGTCGGGATAGGATACTCAATCTTCTGCAAGCGTTCCCATATGAGAGCACGCTGAGAATCCTCGTTAACAGCACAAAAAAGTCCTCTTTTTTCGCTAAACATCTCTTTTTCTAATGCGTTGAAGTCTTTCTCAGATATACCAGGTGCACGGGCCGCCAGTATCCGCACAGTTCGAGCATCAATCAGTGAGAGAAGCCGATCGTCTCCTCCCACAATTTCTTGAAATGTACCTAGTATGTGTTCCCAGTAGCAAGAAATTGGCTGGGGTTGATGGTTAGTTTCAAATTTTCTATATCTCTCAGAGGGAACTTTACCTCATCACATTTCATAGCTAACACTTTATGCAGTAGTCCAATATGTAAGCCATCCCAGATCCCGGGAATAACCAATAACATATCGAGTTTTGGGGGTAGCGTCGGATGTTTAAAGAAGGATTTCAAATATTGGCCTTTTTTGCTTCTTCGTCCTCTAAAGAAAACCTCTAGCATCGACCACCAGTGATTCGCTGCAAGTGGATTTGGAGGAGCATCAAGTTTCCCCTCGTAGTATCGAATACGTTGGTATATCAGACCATCTGACGGCAATTTCTCGTTTGTAAAGTGTTCTTGTAAAGATCTCACGAGACTTTTTTGGACCGGGTTGGTCTCATCTATCACAAATAGGTATACAAGTTAGCCGCCGATGGACTGGTATGTATCATTATTTAGCGGATTCTTTTCAGTCACTGGCTTCTCAACAAACCTTCTTCCTCAACCACGTAGACATCAGCAATCCACCATTGGCTGTTTGGACCTAGTCGCTCCCTGGCTGCAACGATCAAGCTCTCGTGGCTTTGTGCATGAACACAATGATTGATGTCGACTTCCAAATCGGGAATCTCTCTATCTGTGTTTCTCAGGCGCACCCGGTGCTGCCAGTCCACCGCAGGAATCAGTACTGGCACATGACAATCATTCATCAATCGCTGACACCCTTGAAGTCCCATAATATCTCGAAGTCTTTTCACATTCTGGCCGTCATCCATCTGCCTCTTAATTGTTCTCGTGAAGTAAAGCCGAGATATATCAACCCTTGCGGAGCCTTTGAATCGCAACTGTTTATGTCTAAACAGGTCTCGCTCTTGACGTTCCACTTCAATTTGGCTGATGCGCATGGTTTTATGTGGAGATATTCTAAACAGCTTTCTATTTAAAATGGTATATGAGATGGGCCCGAGCCCGAGATATGGCATTGGTTTATGCAATTTCCAGTCTCTGCTCACTAGCCAGCTCGAAAGATAGAATTCAAGAAATTTTTATTCGACAGCCATACCATCTGGATCATTATATGAGGTATTCTCACCCGAATAAGCATCACAAGTATTTCATTAAGTCTTGTCGGAGATGAAGGAATTTTCTAGCATTACATAGTGATATCTACTTTTACCTTGACCACTGCATTTCTTTACCTCAGCCCCACTAGAGAAACTTTAACTCATTCCTCCATCGATTGGGGCTCCCAAATCGAAGGCAAGTACACCACAGTTTTTACAGGCATGTATTAACTGACCTAGGCTTTCATCACGACTTGGATCTCTGATAATAGGCTTTCGCCCTCAAGTAGTTTGGCCAGGTCGACACGGGACCTGCACTTAGCCTTTGGTAGTAGGGTTCCGGGAAAAGAGCACAATAATCCATGGGGGTCGACGCAGGTTTCGCTATTGACTATGGTACTTTGATGCCTTGCTCATTAAAGACTATGTGCGCGGCGCGTATTTTCAATTTTGCGGTGATATCGCTCGGAGAGTTAGAAAACTTAAGTCGTTTTCAGTATAAAGTGACGCGTTCTTGCCGCTGTCGATATGCTTCGTCCCGATATTCTAATTAGGTCTTCTAAGCTAAATATGAAATTCCATAGACTGGCCAAGTTGGACCAGCTTGTCTCTATTGGGGCTTTTTTGGCATCCATTGCCACTTCAATCTGTTTGGCCGTCGTCTTCGTCGGCTGTACCTCGACCTCTGCACCCGCTAGCCTATACTTTATGAAGGTAAGAGTCCGGTTTAGACAATGGAATTAATAGCTTATATTATAATTAGGTGAACTTGACAGGCTTCCCAGCTATTGATAGCCTCAACCTTCGCCTGGCACGTGGCCTTGATGATATCGACAAATCGAGCATCACAGGAAGCACGACTGATATACTGAACGGCGCGGCGGGGGTTGCAGAGGATGGAATAAATGCGGCATCTTCGACGGTCCAGAATACGGCAAGCCAAGCCCAAGATCATGTGAACTCGTTAGTGAAACAACTCAAAAGCGATCTACCTGATTATTATTCGATTGGGCTTCTCGGCTATTGTAAAGATGATAAAGTCAAGCATACTTGGTGTTCTGCTCCAAAGACATCATTTGCTTTCAACTTATCAAACATTCTCGGGTCTATAAGCTCCGATCTAGAAAAAGCTGTTCCCGGAATAACCAATAGCACGCTTCAAGGATATCACAAAGTTTCAAAAGCAGTCATATGGCTATATATTTTTGGTTTGTCTTCAACCGTTTTTTCCATTTGCTGTGCTGCCAGAGCAGTGTTTTTTTCTGGAGGACGCAAGCTATTAGTGCTCTCTTGCACGGTAAGTTTATATTGACTTCGAACTAAATTGGCTACAATGACTGATAAAAGCAGTTTTCCACACTATTGACGGTCCTTGCAACAACAGGTATTACAGTGATTTATAGTTTGTTTACTTCCGGAGTCAATAGTGTCTTACACACTTTCGGAGCCCACGCAAACCTCGGGGCAAACACGCTTTCGGCGGCATGGCTTTCAGTTGCGTTCTCGACGGCTTCCTTTCTCACATGGGCCATTTATTCATTCTGCTGTTGTATTTGAAGTTTTGATGCATAGAGTTTCTGATATTTTCGGACTCGACATTGGCTTCCATGAGAGATACACGTAGTTGTGTTCTGGAACCCTCTGCCAAGACAGATGATCCAATCACAGCAAAGACAACCAAAGGTCTGACTTGAAATTAAGGCTCAAAAAGGTATAGCTGCTTCTAGTTTTGGCCCAGTCTTAGGGTCCTAGATACTTTCTCTGTGTATAATATGGAAGCCAATTTCGAATTCGAGTGTAGTGGTTGTACGTTTTTGAGCATACAAAAAGGAATCTTCAGCACCAACGAAGCTTCGCGCTTACGTCAGTTTGTTTTTGAGTACATTAGTCACAATACATCTTCAACCGTTCGAAAACTACTTAAGTGATATTGCATGGCTCCAAATGACTAGAACGGCAATGGAGAGCTAGACATGAATATTGGTACACTCGGGTTCGAAATTGGCTTCCATATTTTACACAAAGAAACTATCTCAGATCCTAAGATTGGGCCAATAAGAGAGGCGGCTATACTTTTTTAAGCATTACTGTGGAGTCTAGCCTTTGGTTTTCTTTGCTGTGATTGGATCATATGTCTTGGCAGAGTGTTTCAAACACAAGTATGTGTATTTCTCATGGAAGCCCATTTCGAACTCGAGTGTATGAAAAACAATAGAAGCATCATTAAGCACGACTTGTTGATAGAGCATTATGAACTTGGATTTGCCAGATCTTCATGTCCAATTACAACTCAATGTGTCCTGGGATAATACTACTGTATTGTATACAAGACTAAGATCAATGCGATTAGGCTGCGATCTTCACCGCTTAACTATAGATGGTCGCGCAGATGTCTGATAGATTTGAATGCAGCAACGGCAGCGAATGAGGGGTCGATTGGGCATATTTCTTCGCACGCAGCTTGCACATCGCAAGCTTGTTCGATAATATCGTGTATCGAGGCTCTCAGCCCTTGAAGAGCCTGGTGAACAGGGTCAAACCCACAGTTGGGAGATCCAGCAAGTCCAGACTGATGGATTCGATACAAGTCATCGGAGAACCGAGCGACCACGTCTTGTAAGCGTTTGAAAAGAGAGTAGCATGATCGGTAATAAACGTTTTCACCTTGCTGCTGGCCGATCTGCCGGACGATTCGTTCAATTTCATCCATAGCAACCGATAGACAGAATCAGAGCGACCACAATTAATGCTCAAGACAGTCTTTTAAGTTTTGAGAGTTTGCTTTTCAATATCACTCATGGCATCAAAAATCTGTGATTCCTTGAGGTTTTCGTTTTAATAAAATATGATATTTTGATAAGATGCGCCACTCTACCTCAAAAATGAGGGGGTGAAGTACTGAACAACCAAGAAACGTTTGATTCGCATTTCCATTAAAATTGAACCCCATTCTCAAAACAGTCCTCTCAGTATCCATCGTCAATTTACGAATATAAGTATCCTAGATTCGCCTTATACGTGAACAACATCGAACAGCTATATCTAGACTTCCGCAATGTACTCATCCGAACTTCAGCCATTACGCGACTGCGCATTAATCGCTAGTACCAGCTTTTTCGGAATTTCTTATTTCACGCTCTACGTGTTGCAATTTCTTATTCTACATCTGGCCTCTTTGCCCATCATCAATACCCTGACAGTGGTTTTTTTCGGAAGTGGTATCATACTATGGTGCTTCTCTGGTCTGTGCTACCGATTTCTACGTGCCTTTCAGGGCGAAGCGGCCGCTGGGTGGCAGAGATTAGAATTGGCATCATTTCTCTTGCTTATCTGGACAAGTTCCCTTCCTACTACCGTCTTTTTGTTTCCCCCACTGAGTTTCATTCAAACGGCATATATATCAATCTTTACAACTGTGACTGTTTGCAACATGCTTGACTTCTTTTTCTGTGAATCGAGCGCAAAGATCATGTGCAACCGATTTTCTTATCAATGCATCTCTCTCGTTCTACTATCATTGGTGCCGACCATCTTCTCGCTGGCGGAAAGAAAGGCAAGACCGCCATCAATTGCTTTTGAATATTGTTGGGTGGTTCTCTTAAATGTTGCCGGAGCAGGGTTTCAAATTCTTCAGCCACTTGAGCGACTTGGCGTTGTCAGAGGATGGAGACCCAGCCTTTACGTGATGTACTTGATTCTGGCTTATAGCCTTGTTAGATTTTCCAAGGTGACTTCTATTACAGCGCTCACTGCATGATTTATTAGGTCGCGAGTGGTACAGCTACATGGAAAATGATGAGCGGGCTCTGATGTTCTGATTTAGCAATTGCTTGGATGATTAAATTGAGCTAGCTACGTTCAGTACCACAGAAATTCAATCCTTATCATCTAATGTAACAACAATTTGCCATGCTCAGTAACTCGAGAACTATCTAAACACAGTTCGAGCTTGCCTTTGGTGACAGAACAAAAGGGTCTTTTGCCCCAGAACCTGTTCAAATTGTATTAATTTCTAACTTCGGCTGGGTAATTTTGGAAACTTCGAATACACTCCGCCATTAAATAATGTAGCTAGCGTAATTTGAACTACCACAGTTTTACTGATAGGATGGTCGTTCGCAAAATAAGGTTATACTTCTCACAAAGACACCGAGCGACGTCCCTATTCACGGCCTCTAGGTAATATTTCGTAAGGAGTATTTTGCATTGAGGGGCCAGCTTGTGTTGATTCAACGTAGTTATTTGAAACTTTCAAGCGAAACTGTCATCGTCAAAAGATATCTCAATGCTTCACCCAACAATTCAAACCTCGGTCGATGTACCCTGCTTGGTCGACGGCTTGTGGTATTTCCATCTGCGACGAGGAAGTTCCACTCTGAATGCGACAAAGACCAAAGGAAGGACGGACATTTTTTTATTGAGCATGGATCATCCATCCTCGTGACCAAAAGGGTGGGTCCTATCTCGATTCTAGCTTCTCGTATACTAAGCCAATCAACAAGCTTGACGGGCATTAACTAAAACACTGCGAATCCCAAATTGGAGAAGGGGAGTTTTGCGATTTTCACTCCAAGACGTTGAATGTGGACTAGAAAGCCCCTATTGTGGGCCGCTGAAGATAGCCGCTCCTCTTTAACCGTAGGATATCGGAATCGAGACCGAAGGCCAGGGGCATTTTCTAGGCGCACGACGGTTGTAACGATCATGCTACACGACTATAGCCTTCAATCCACGTCGATCCGCTCAGACCGGGTTTCTATGGAAGTCTTGGCAGTTGGGTTGAGAATCTTCAGAATATCCTGGTCCGTTGACCAACTTTGCCGCTGGTCCTAGCCAGAGATGAACTAGAGAATACGCTTGTTTTTCATGAACCGTGGAACCGTGGGTGGGTGCCAGCTAGGGCAGGAGGGCCGGCCCACAGGGCCTCGGCGGGCCAGGTCGTGATCGACGGGCACGGCCTAAGTGAACACGGCCCAGCCGTTGTACTTTATCCGCTGTTAGTATCGACTACCGACCATCAACCACTAATTGTCAACAGAGTGGTTGATCCACGGCTCTTATGATTCATTATCGTGAGCATCACGAAACGCATCAATAAATAAAGGATGCCTAGCTAGGAAATGTATACAATACGAGACACGTACCGCTGTAACCCAGGAGTGCAATTGGATCGCGAGGACTACGGTAGTCTTCTGTACCAACGACCGGGTAAATTACTTCTATAATGGCCTAAGTTACGGACATTAACCTCATGTATGTACAAGTCCACGATGATCTTCTGGTGCTGTCAGAGCCCACCAACTTCGGAATCAGCCAGATATTAGATCCACCAAGTAGATTGCTTCAATGCGGGAACGTCAGCTGCACATTCGTCTGTGCACATGTGAAAGTGCCGCGGGAGTGACCCCGGAAGACCCATCGTAAGGACCGGTATAGGTTCTATCCGATATCAGCACTTTGTCACGCATCGAATGAATAGGATGGTTTGGGCATACCAGGCTGCTAGCGCATGTTGAAGATACCTTTGGCCGGACGGTTGGACGAGATTCGCAGTTGACGTAACATGCTGAGGGTGTGGACGACCTTAATATTGGGGGTCCGCAGCACAATGACAGGCAGCGGCGCGAGGGTTTCCAGAGAAGATTTCCCGCGTCGAGCCATAACCGCTCGTCGCCTCTCCGCATCGCTCGCAACCGACAGTGCTGGGAGATGATCTATGGAGTAACGTCTTCGCAGCTCATTCCTCTTTCCCCGTAAAGATTCGCCCGAGCGAGAGATTCGATATTTCCGGTAGTATACTCGAGAACGTGCCTTCCACGACAACCTGCGATACCGCCACAAAAAACGCTCAAGGTTTCTTTCCTCTCGACGACTCCAATTTGTTGAGTTTTGTCTCGACATGATGGATGTTCGAACTCTTGGGGTAGTTAAAAAATTGTTAACAAAAAGAGAAGGTAATTTGAAAAGACGGCCAGCAGTCCAGTAGAAGAGCGTGGTGGAGCAAGGTGAAGTAAGGTGAAGCAAGGTGAATTCGGAAGCTGGTGAGATGGACAAGCCATCCTTTTCAATGTCACCGTGCCGCTTGGCTTGTGGTGTATTCTTCAACACGATGGAATAACAATAAGGAAAATTTTTATTAAAAAATTATAAATTGTTTTATGAAAGAATATTTGAGAAATATAGAAAAAAATGAAATTAAAAGAAATGAAAATGAAAATCAAATATTAAAAAAATTGAATGAAGTACCTGCTTTAGACTCTGTTCTACTTTGCGAGAAGGAAGCCTTTCAACATCTTATAGCGAAGCACCAACGGTGGATATCTGCGGGTCGGTGGGCCTCATGTCGCCTCCCCGGTGGTGGATATTCACCGATCAAGCTCTGTCTGTTCATTCCAAAGGCATTCTTGTGTGAGATAACAAGCTGTTTCAACGGTGCATGTCCTTTCCAGGCTAATCGGCTCCACTGTGCTTCTCCTTTATCGCGAACTTCCAGACGACCTCAGGCCGCATTTTGATGTTTTTAGGCTATACAGCTTGAAAAGATGAATATACAAATCACGCAATATCTCTGTCGGTATGTCTTTCTCGATCTCAAATTCTTCATGTGTCACAAGGGCCATCGTCCTCTTTGTCTTCTGGTTTTTCGGGATACTCAAGACGAAGATAGTGCTAGACGCAGTACCCCTGCTTCTTTAGCGCTTTCCAGTGGGTTTAGCTCTTCCTCTAATGCAGGACCTGTAACTCTTTCCAAAAGCGATTTCTGCGGCGCTCCACGCCAATGTAGCTTCATATGTTACCCTAGCTGTCTAAGTCGGACAGGATACGCGGTTATAAAGCCACGAGTCTGACTCTCTCGTGCGGTTTCTCCCATATCCCGTCAATTTCCTGTCAGTCTTCTTCGCACGTCGGAACCAATATCTTCGATATCGCTGCGCCAATATGGAAAGCAGCTTGGGCGACCTTCCCGTAATTGGTGGCTACCAGGATCTGTTATTTCGAGACCTGGCCCCACCACAGCCAGACCGAGAGAGCATCTTCGATATACCGGATTCTGATACTGGGTCGGTGGCGGAAGACTGCCCGTCTCCTGTCACAGACGTTCAGTCTGATGAGGACGATGACTCGACCATGGACGATTGTGGTGATCCGGTAGAGGCCGTTGAAGGCGAAGATTGGGGGAATTCCGAAGAACCA
>JADDUG010000053.1:0-31144 GCA_018340795.1 Penicillium steckii | reverse complement strand
CTCGGTACACAACGCCGCAGATTTATATCACAGTAATGTTATCATACAGAGCGGATCGAAATTGCGTGGCCCCGTTCCCTACAGCATCGGATAGTACCAAGTATTACGTTGCGCTACAGAGCGGATCGAAATTAGTTTCACTACTTTTTATTCTTCGAGAAGCTTCAAAGTCTTGGTCAGACCCACTTATGTCTGTAAAGGGCCTAGCCCAGTGAGCTTTGTCGAATTAAAAGCCAGCCAAGGCTAGGGGCTACTACAGATTTGGTAAAGCGCATCTTAAATATAGCTCAAGTAAAGAAATGAATAAAAGAGCAAGGTGAAACTGATTTCGAGCAGCCCTATATATGCTTGGGTATTATTGGAGATGAAGTCGAGGTATGCGGTCTTCCATGTGCTCATAGTTTCCATGTTGATTGCGTGAACAACTGGTTACTCCGGTGTCAACCATGCTGCCCAGTATGCAAGAACCAGTAGGACCGTTAGAACAACGATAATGACTGTTGACTCTTATTGCAACGGTAATGATCTTCGGTCCGTCTATGAGCTAGAAGCGTCAAGCCAGGATTCGCAATATGCCCCACTCCGGAATACCTCAGTTGCACACCAGAGCCACGATACGGGTTTGGTCCTTCCCCCAGTTATTCCATCCAGAACGGTCTCGCAGAGTTATATTACGTCAACGTGGGAAAATTCAAACTACTCCAGTTCTCCAAGTGGGATGAAAAACTACAAAATGATGAGCTTCCGGCAAGCTGCATCCAGTATCTGATAGAGTGGAAGGTGATGCTGAATTAAAAGATCATCTCACGAGATACAGAAGAGGACATAGCACTTACTCCAAGTGTCTACTGGTCGGTGAATTTGAGACCCAAGTTGGAGAAGTTGCTAGAAGCGAAAACCTTCCGTGTCGGGAGGGTAAGATTGGACCACTGTGGAAAAACAGCTGCTTAGGTGGGGGGAACTATTTTGTCGAGACAAGAAACTGAGGCTAAGTATTACCTTTGAATACGTTGAGGATGACCGCCTCCCCAGAACCACCTCGGGTAGGGTTGATAAAAGAGGGTCATCTGTTACTACAGTAAAAGGATGCTCAATGAGCGAAATGCTCAACTGGATGCCGAAGAAAACGCCTCTGGAGAAGAGTCTTTCGGGCGGAGTGTTTACAACCTGATGTGTTATTCTTCATCATGCCACATCGGCCGATATTGCTGGCAAGATCCACATGGGAAAAGGCATTATGGCCTGAGGACCCTTCATTTAAAATGTCTCATTGCCTTTGTAGAGAAAGAGGGCACTATACAGTCCCATGACGATGTCCCAGACAATATTCGTGAAGATTTATATATGGAAGAGCGCCACAGACTGGAGAATCAACAATCCAAGAATAGCAAGATCCCTGACACCCTTGGAAATTGTCCCATAAATTTTAACTTTAATGGGGAACATCTTTCCCCTCAACCAGAGGCGCTCAATTCACTCGCAACCCCAGCAATGCTTCCATCACCGCATAGCCTATCCAGTGAAAACTTGAACATTCCTGGACTTCGAGATGAGGCAGTTCGAGAGTACACCGCTTGGCATGAAACAAATGTCGGTGATGTTTATTTGAAAGCCCAATTCCGAGGAGCGTGCGATGTTGCTCTGGCAAATGGTCTAGATCTTCAACTGATATATGAGGACCAAAACCCATCGTTTTTTATCGATTAGGGGATTGTAGTGGGTATCGTCAAATGGGTTAGGAGTGTGAGGACAGTTTCATTGATAGAGGAGAGAGCGCAGGCAGCTCTCCGAGGGCGTACAAAGGCGCTGGTTTAGGATTTAGATTTATTATTGAATTACCTGTGCCTCATTAGTCCAATCTACCCCTTAATAAGCTTCTTTACTAGGCGTAGATTAGTATACTGCCACAGAAGCCTACATTATCTTTCTCTCTTCTAATTTTTGAATTGGGCATGTACTCGCAATTGGCACTGCCTAGTTTAGGAACTTCGGATGACAGATCTCCAGCACCTCTATAGTACATAGATTTAAACGGTAATCCTTATAGTGATATTTAGAAATCAACACGACCGAATATCGAACTTAGTACAGTACCATAGCACTGTCAAATTTCTCCCTTTGAATCCTATAACTTATATGAGCTAAGTTAGTTAAATACCAGATGCAGCTACATGCAGCATAGCTAGAACTATGAGCTGTGCCTTTTGAAGCCGCATATAAGAGCTATATCTCATTATTTGCTCTTTCCGAATATACTATGACTGCAGTGCTTTATTTCTATAGTTCGGATGATTCGGTCAAAGAAGCGTACTATCATATTCCTCCAACGCCCTCGCAATTTCTAGATCAGCTTTCACCCTAGCAACTTTGTCCTCAACTACCCGGATAGCATCAACTCCGATAGGAAATCGGAACAATTTATGTCCGTGCAGCTTTCCACCCTTCAAGATGATCTCAAAAAGGTGTTCGACGCCTTTGGCAGGATCACCAGGCTGCTTTTGGTCCGCCCGCTTGATGCCGTCGAAAGTCAATTCTGCGAAACTCCCTTCGTATCCGGGAACAACGCCTTTCGATGGTTGATTGAATACATTGTGATCTAAGAAGTTTGTCCGGAATGCCCCAAATTCCGGAACCAGAACTGAAACCCCGAATTCTTCCACCTCTTTTGAGAGGGACTCCGACCAAGCTTCGAGTCCAAACTTGCTGATAGCATAGACACCGTTGGCGGCATCGCCACGAATACCAACATAGCTGCTCACATTCACAACCATCCCACATCTCCTAGCTCGCATGCTTGGCAGAACTGCCTGCGCAATATATAAAGGACCAAAGGTATTGGTCTTCATCTGCTTCATGAGGTCGGCTTCCCTATATGTCAAATGATTTTAGTAACGGAGTATATGCAGAGCCGGAGGAGGGTAAGGTGGAATATATACGTAAAGCGCTCAAGAGGGCCAAGGGCTCCGTAACCAGCATTATTCACGAGGATATCAATATGACCATAGATAGAGATGGCTTCCTGTATCTTTGTGGTGATATATTGCTGTGTACCAGCAACATCCAACTCTATAACAGCCATGCCTCTATCTCGCAAAGGTTCTATAACCAAAGACGATCTTTTTTTGTCGCGGCAGGTACCAATGACAAAGTGACCCTCGCTCAACGCACGACGAGCCAGGATCTCACCAAGACCACCAGAGACACCGGTGATCAACCAAACAGGGGCTGACATATTGAGACTTGACGCTGGGTTCAGAGAATGAAGGATGCACGACCGATAATGTATACGAAGAAACAGTTATTTCAATGAAAGGACAAGGGCTTAATTTAAATAGCCGCCAGGATAATGATTTTCGATATAATGATGTTTGGTTTAAGTGTGTCATATTAGCCGGAAAGGCCGTTATTGCCGATATTCCCGTTTTGTCTATGTCAGCTTCTCCACAGTACCAGCTTTATAGAACACTGGTGACAAATCAAAATCGACCCATGAAAGTTTAAATCATAGCAACGACTAGCTCCGCCGCCATTAGACAAAGCCAGCTCAATAACGCTAAGGGGGTCTCATATAACTACCAGCATTTCTTCTCTTTAGCACTCTCCTGGGTAGTCTCTCTGGGCCAGTCTTTAGATACGACAAATCTCCCATTGCTAACTCGCACGGATCTCGGTTCCGGCCAGCTCCCGCAATACTATACAAGCTGCTCAAAAACAATCCGAAGAACGTATTATCATTTAAGGCCTGAAAATGCGAGACAGCCATCTTGGCATATGCAAGCAGTATTTGGTAGCATTGGCCCCAACAACATAAGGATACCTAGACTTGGGTCACACTAGGGGTGAGTAACTAGTCCGTTTAATGCTGGATGCCGATGGTGGTACAAGTGAAGTGCAAAACCAGCTTCACCAACTTATACCCAGTCACTCTTTCTGTGCCCCACCGCCAAGCCGCTACTTTAGAAACTGGGTGTAGGAAAATGGTCTTGCGCAAGTTGCGTCCTGAGAATTTTGCTTGGTAGATAGCCACGGATTGTGGAGCACAAAGGGCTTGCAACCTTCTAATAAGTCGCTTCCGCTGCTGAACCCGTCAGCATAGGAACTTGACCTTCCACATATTATTCTATGATATGCTATACACAATTATTAGATTAATGGAATTCCCTGAGCTGACATGTAGTTTAAAATTGACTTTTTTCAACAACAAATTTGGCATGACGGCAATTGTAGAAAAGGTCTGGCCACAGATACTGAAGAACGAACTGAGATATCATTCACGTGATTAGCCTTGTTGGGAGGAAGCTATCTCTAGGCCTCGCCAAAACCCGCCCACTGCCCATGTTGAAAATATCCCGTTGCTGAGATAATAATAAGGCTGGGATCACGTGCATACATATATACTTGACTCAGTCTACTTGTATCTTAGACAACATAAGACATAACACATGCAACACAACACACAATAAGCTCTCCTCAATAACATGAGCATTGAAGCATCACTCAATAGTTCAACATTAACCCCACAAGCTGACGCGTGATTCGGGTCACAGAGCGTGACTGAACTCCCAGATCGAAGTATGAAATATGAGCCTTTCCGTCACATGGACATATCTGTTTACACGCAATATTTCTCAGGCAACTGCACAGCTTCAATCGCTCACGTGTTCTTCTCAGTGTTCAAATGGGCCCTATGAAAGGGCATTGCGCCAGTCCCCCTCTTTTCCAAATTCCCTGTACATGGACTTTGCTTATATGAACAAGCGACTTAACTACATCAATGAATACGAAGGGTTTCCACCCGGTGCGTTTGTCTCACAGTCAACAAGCTCGAACTATTACAAGGACGGCTTTAGAGTGGCAAAGTAAGTACGAAAGATACATCAAACATGTGGATTGATAATCCCTGATGTCTCAGTCCTTCTTTATACAGGTTGGATTACCAATTGAATCGGCACGATAACGTTGGCTCATACTTCGAGGCGAGAAACACGTACGCTGCAAGCTCATAGCCTGACGGCTTTTGGAATACCGCACTGACTTGGTTTTAGAACTCAAACAGTCTGCCCTCAAATCAGCTGCGATCCATTGGAACCGTTAACGGCTCATTCGACTCAGACAACGATCATTCAAGACACCCAAGAATTGGCTCCAACCCGAGAAGCAGCTCTGCAGATCCTTCCATTAACTTCTTGCCCGACAGTGAGATTGGCGACTATCAGTAGGCAGCAGTATAACCTGGTTTCGAGAAATGACAAACGTTGGAAAAAGCCACGTTGTTGGGAGCATGGTTGCGGTGGCCGCGCATTCTCATCCTTCAGTAATCTGTTACGACATCAAAGAGAAAAGTCAGGAATTTTGCCCAAAGCTACTTGTACAAGATGTCTAGCAAAATTCACCCGGACAACTGCACGGAATGTTCACATGGCTCAGGGGAAATGTAGGATCCAAAGCATGAAATAAAAGGTGAAATTGCATTTTTTGCTCTTCGAGTCGAGGATATTCGTTCTATATTCAAAAATACCAGTATTTCTTATCACAGTATGGAATTCGTACAGTACCCGAGGATTTCGCCAAAAGAAAAAGAGGAATCAGGAAGAAAAAAGGGCAATATATCTGCAAGTCAAATGCTACAGCTCTGAGGAACATTGACTGGGAAATTTGTAGGGCTCCGCTCCGCTGGGAATGTTACACGGTACGCTAATGCCCCCGTATTTGCAATTCATTGCTGTTCTTTATTGAGAATTGCAAGAAGTATTGAAGCCTACCCTCGATCTCACCGATCCGGTGTAAGGGCACTTGGCCGGAATTTCCTCATGGTATCGTGATACGCCAATGCAGTCCTCCTGTAGTTTGACGCAATTGGGAAGTATTAGTTAAGCCGAATGATCTACTCTTATTCTTAGTAAGAACTCGTGCCAACAGCAATAACACGATTGCTCTACGGATGGAGCCAAATTCTACGAATTGAGGCCGAGGTATTAGAGCCCTTATCGACCTTGTAATTTTTTGTTCTATCCTTATTCTCCAGGAGAAAGACCCGAAGGTAATGGATTTTCATTCAGTGGAAACCCGTTGACTGTGACGAAATTGCCGTGCTACTCGGTCTACATCCGATAAGGCTTTACCGTCTAGGAGCTAATTCTAGATCCACCGTCGACCGCCAAGCTGACGGGCCCTTGGCGTTTTGGTACCCTTTACCTCTATCGGAAAATGCACGTAGGCAGATAAGCCGATTTCAAATAATTACGAACGCTTCTTGGTGTCTTTAGCAGCGAATGGCGTTTGAGTCACCGAGCCCATTTGATTACCTAAATTAAGGAGGGGCTGTCAAACGCCGACCCGCAACTGATACGGGCCGGTCACTTTTTGGTCCAGTTTCCGCTTTTCTAGCCGGGGAGACGAACATACGTTGGTCATATACGACCGGGCATATTGCAGTCCACGATACTTGCAACTCAAAGTACTCACAATGATGATTGGTGGTGACAGGAGCGTCAGTGGGATGACGGCTTCTATTCCCAAGAAAGCTCAATTGCCTGCGGAGAATCAAGAAAAAGTCGGCATTGCGAGCTTGAAATGAATTTGTGACGTCGTCTACGAGGATAACAATGGACCCCTTGTGTCGCTTCTAAAACCTATACATTATGCAAAATACGTAAAATCCAAGGCATTACACCAACAAGACGATCGTATCTACATACGGATTCAGATAATCCTGTTACCGGCCTAAACCCGTCAGAGGATTAGTTTGGGAGCTTTTATTTTTCGGTGCCCACGGATCTTGTCAGATCGGGTTTAGGGAATAGACAGCAAACGGCACTGAAAGAGAATTCAAGCTGGGAACTTGGCTTATATTCGCCTTCTCCTACCCTAAAGGTGGCCGCAGAGTTTCAACATGCCATACAAAAGCAACTACTATTTGCAGGTATTTCGATATCAGATTCGCACTAACCAAATGATCGATCTTCTTAGCAGCTACTATCGTATTATAGAGACCCTCCGAATACGTTGAACGCAGATCATCACAGTCTTCCGATGAGTTTATCTTCCAGCTCACAAAGCACTATCCTCATGCCCTATTCTTGAAGCCCCAGCAAAACCACAGCCTTGCTGACGTCGCTCCGGAGGCCCGATGCTACACGAAGCGTTATACCGGACCTAAATGACAAGAGCTGAAGAATGGAAGTGCGTACATGAAATCATTTACATTCTAAATTTCTCATCTGACCGTCTTCAGAAAATGATGTCCGCCAATTCTTTTTATCCTGGTTTCCCAGAGTGAGATGGCAACGGCATCTTCACGATGTTAATACCAAATCAGACTCACCGTGGGGTTGCACATTTGAAATTAAAAAAAAAAGGAAAATAAATTAGATGACGAAACTGTCTTCAGATGCGAAAACCAATCTGATATATTGTTTTGCTATGTGGGTGAAACCTTCGGGTAACCAAGTATGCTTGTGAAGAAGCGGACTTTGATTGGGCAAGACAGCCTTTTTCGAATGACAATGGAATAATTGTGAAAGAGCCCCGTCAATGAGATGTACCACTGCCACTGAAGCTTGAGCTCTAAAATTACTCAGACCGTTTATCTGTTCCAAGTATAAAGCCTTAAGAATTGTTGACTCAAGCTATCGAACATGAACCGTAGAAAATGGCAAGTCCGTCTCACAAAGTGCTAAGAATGAGCTTGAGACCAAGTCATCGACACAGGAAAATCTAGTACTTCACTACCGACGAGTGCATAAGGGACAAAGAACGGCCATAAACCTTGGATGAAACTCTCCGCGAGCTATGAGCCTTCGTCTCAACCAAAGCTGTCCAGGATCAGCACGGCGCACCCCGAAGGATTTCAATCCAAAAGTTGCCTGTGCGTCTTACCGCAAAAGGAAGTTGCCCTTTTCGCTCTTCATCCCGTATAGGCTGAGAGTGACAGTGTTTGTGGGGGCAGGTTTCTGAAATAGCCCATCGGTCCCAGTCAGCTGGCTGCCCAATGTCCCACAACAAGGCTAGTGATCGGCTTATAAAGAGCGCGTCTTCGCAAGTATCGTTCCACATTTGTGATCGCACTGTCATTCAAAATCAACGGCAATCACTCTATCCTAATTCATTGATTTTATTTAAGATGACTCGGTAACGGCAAGCCCTTGCACCCCCAATTGGTGTTGCTGATGTTCCACCTCACGGTGCCTTCGGATGACAAGACTGACTGTATTTATCACAGAACCTGGATCTGGGCCTTGGCAACCTTTTCTGCAGCTGCTTCTGGCTTGACAATCCAGTGCGGCGAGAGTTCTCTTCCCGGTGGCGGTGGACCCGTGCCTTTCATACAGGTTCTCTTGGACGGGGAGAATTGTGATCACTTCCAGAACACTGCTGGGCGATGCGCCGACGAGACCAAAGCCGGACCACTCAAGGGCCCCGGCAAGTGTGACGGCGCTTACTACTGGTTTACCGGCGGGAATATGAATGTCGAGTTGAGTGACGGCAGCCACCATTACTGTGAGCCAGAGAGTGGAGTACGTATTGCCTTTTCGACCGTCGCTGTTTCTACGATGTCGTGGTTCCTGTTCTGACCTTTTCCTCCAGAAATCACCCAGGACTTGCTCGGACTAGACTCTCGGGGAGGCAGCGAAGGAAGAAGAGAAGTGCCAGGGAAGGACGGGGCTAACCAAGAATGTCATGAATGTAGAAGCAAGACGATCACCGAGCAATGGCAATAGCAACGTTACCAATGAGATCTTAGGAGCAGTTGTATTTTTCAAATAATTTCTGATACATTTGATTTGGAAAAATAACGATCCCCTCAAGCCGGGAATCAGTGATATTAAGAGCGAGTATTTAGTGGATAGAAGGCTCTTCACCTCAAAATTCAAAACCGAGTATCACACGGTAACAATCTCTTTTATAGAAGATATAGCTGAGAAAGCAGCACCTACACCGACGTGGAATCGGAAATGGCTTTGTCACGTAATTGAGTATAATGCCAGGTGACACAGCCCCGATCCAGACCAAGTCCTCTCAGCTATCTAGAACCTGTCTTGCTTGGCATGGCAGATCCATGCCTTCGGTAATGGAGAGCACTGAAACATGGCCAGATTGCTGGCTCTGCGTTGGAGTTCAAGGTCGTTGCATACAGCGAGGTCCGATCATGCACGGGACGCACTCTGTCAATCTTCGTGAACATTCTATGGCTGACATTCATGTCGGAGTTAACGACTTATTCCCTGAAGTTGTGACCTCAACCGCCGTATAAAGTTATGGTCGACGCTGCTCGGTGAGACTGACTATTCGACTCTTTTTCTTTCCTCTGCAGACAAAGACCATCTCTTCTCTATCACTTCAGCATGCCCGGACTCCCACAACGACGCTTGGGCAAGAATGGGCCACACGTGACGCGCCTCGGTCTCGGTCTGATGGGCCTTTCCGGGGTGTATGGCAGTCCAAGGAACGACGCAGAGCGACTGGTGTTCTTGGACGCTGCGTACCGCAGCGGCGAGCATTTCTGGGACTCGGCCGATGTGTACGGCGATAGCGAGGATCTCCTCGGAAGATGGCTCTCCGCGAATCCCGACAAGCGAGACAGTATCTTTTTGGCGACCAAATTCGGCAATGTCGTCGGCGCGGATGGGAGCGTGCAGGTTCGCGGGGACCCGCAGTATGTGAAGGAGGCCTGCGACAGAAGCCTTCGGCGGCTTGGGATCCAGACCATTGATCTCTACTACTGCCATCGCCTGGACACGTCGGTCCCCATCGAGCACACTGTGCAAGCCATGGCCGAACTGAAGAACGAGGGCAAAATCCGGTATCTGGGACTCAGTGAATGCTCTGCCGAGTCGCTGCGTCGAGCCCACCAAGTTCACCCGATCACCGCCGTCCAGGTGGAATACTCGCCATTCTTTATCGACATCGAGGACCCGAAAATCGATCTCCTCCGCACCTGCCGTGAGCTTGGCGTGGCTGTGGTCGCATACAGCCCGCTCGGGCGTGGCCTGCTGTCCGGCCGATACAAGTCACCCGATGACTTCGAAGCCACGGATTTCCGTCGCTTCGTGCCTCGTTTCAGCCACGACAATTTCCCCAAGGTCCTGCAGCTCGCCGACCGGATCGCAGCGATTGCTGCGGCGAAGGGCCAGTGCAACGCGGCCCAGGTCACCTTGGCATGGCTGCTCGCGCAGGGGGATGACGTTTTCCCCATCCCGGGAACTACAGATGAGGCCCGACTGCTCCAGAACCTTGCGGCACTGGATATCCCGATGGACCGCGACACCAACGCGGCCATTCGCCAGGCTGCCGTTGACGCGGACATTCCTGGTGACCGGTATCCTGCCTTCCTGCTGGCGAATCTTTTTGCCGACACGCCGCCACTGGATTCCTGACCGTCGTCCTGGGATTGGTGAGAGTCATCATATATCTTTAGACCAATCGCAATTCACTTCGCTTCTGGGCTGTTTTCCCGTAGTTAGGCAACTTGTGTAGTTAGCAGAGTCTATTGTCTCAATGAGGGTTAGATTGATGACCAAACCTTAATCCGGGTCCACTTCAATTTCTTCCGGAATGGGAAAACCCTAAAGACAGATCATGACTTGAGCCCTTTTGTACAGAACTTGAAATACTATTTCAAAGCTAGTAGCTTATAAAGTAGAAGTAAAATTTTTGAATGACTCATTTGATGCATCAGCAAAATGAAACAAGAGTCCGGCATTTTAGTCGACATTTTCTGTCCTCCCGACAAGAAAAACCCCCTGAAGGAAAGCAAGCATTCGGTTATATAGTCTTGCATCTTAAGCCTAGGAAAGATTTACTCTACACTAGCTATTGTGCCAATCGAATATGAATAACCCTTAAACAAGAACTTTGACCGATTTAGATACAAGCAAGTACACGACATTTGATACAGTCTGGAACTAAGAGTACAGTAGCTTAGAACTAAACACAAAGAAATTAAAGATGTTCAGATGAAATTCACGTAGTGACCATTGCTTTACCCACCCTCCCCTTGCATAGTATACATTCGCCGTCAAAGATGACGTGTTCAAATTGTAAATATGCATCAAAGAAGTAGCATATGCTGAGGTGTGTCCTAAGAATCCACATACCGAGATGCCAAAGAACATCGCAACATTAATTTTACATCACCTCGGTGCTGCCAGCATTTGATAAAGTACGTAGATCACAAATCATGGCGAATTTCGACAAATCGTTGTCACCTCCAAAGGCTCTGGAATACCGAATGGTAGAAAGCTGGGCACTTGCCGAGATACATACCGTCCATCGAGGACAGCCTGACGTAAAAATTCGAGATAATCTGGTGCTCCTGGTATGATGACATTATCGGCGATGATGATCGACCCACGGCCGACTAGTCCCAGTCTTTCCAGCAGGCAGAGATCCGGTGTATACTGTAATTCATCATGGTCAAATAATACCATGTCGACTACTAAAGATGGCGTCTTCTTCTGCAGCCAGCGAATTGAAGATGCCGAATCACCAATGACAACCTTTACCACATCTTCTAGTCCCGCCAGGCCCACCAATTTGGTGATACAGGATGCAAAGAAAGTGTCCCTCTCTAAAACATAGTAGACTGGCTTTTCCCCCCCAGTAGCAATGTTTGAAGAGGAGGGGTAGACATCACGAAGAGTGGCCCCGAGCCGAAGAGCGGAGTATCCCATATACCCGCCGAATTCCACGAAACATTGGGGCTTGTTGGCTTTGATGAGTTCCTCAATAACACGTGACTTATGAGGACCGAGATTCATCAAGAAGTGATGATCTCGGCAAAATTGGTCGATCGTGTCACAAACGGCTTGTGGTGAGCCTTTCATTGCGAGGATGTTAGGATGGGAATCGATGAATTCCATCAATTGTTTCTCTCTTCCATCCCCGAACTGAATCGCATTAGCGGAATGGTATGATAAAGCTTGGAAAAAGACAGTCATACATGAGTCTCCCCAGCACTGGTCATTTTATACCACACCGTATCTCTTTGAGCGTCTTCCATCTTGAGTCAAAGAATAGAATATGTTCCTGACAAGTTGATCGGATATAAGTAGGAAATAGCAGTGAGGAAAAAGATATCGGTGAAAGGTAGACATAAATGACGAATTCGGAAGGCTCGGGCGATAATTTATATCGCCTTATTAAGGATTTATATCAGGAACGTATCGAAGCATGTGTTGTGGTCCAACTACAGTAGCCGACCCAAAAGACCCACTGTCATCAATCTAGGCAATTTCAGACCAAGCCAAAATTTTCAGCCAAGGCTCATCTACGTTTCTTTTGAAAGATATGTATCCAGTAAATAAACGGACTCCAGAATACTGTACGACACAGCTCCAGACTATGCTCTCCTCCCCCGTCTCGGTCAATTCTACGTGATTGAAAAACAGAAAATCATGAAGGCTCAATTTTCATATAGATCTCTTAGCACACGCCCCATACTATTTCAGCTATTGGATAAGATAATCCCTCGGATCGACTGCACTGGGTTGCGACTGGACCTCAGTAAAAATATTCTAGGTAGAGAATGATGGAGATCGAAATCAAGGATTTAAAGCTTCTCAATGAGCCTCTATTTTCTTGAATTCCAGTATGATCCATCTTGGGCCGTTCAGCAATCGAAGAAACCTAGATTTTGTTAGTACTGAGTCCTATAATATGCCAGTCGGTAAGACCTACATCGCATCGAGTTGGCGCCTCCGCTTTCACTGAAGTTGACGCATTTTGGATCGTGCGAGACATGGTCTCCAGTATCGCCAATGTGGTTCTGGCAGGCATCGTCCGAGTAAGCATAGCAATTGGTACCGTATATTCCATTTCCTTGGACCTTCAGGCTCTGGAATGGATATCTGAGATGAAATTATCAGATGCATGCATTGACCGATCGGCTCCGGATTTTATCATACACAAAGCATTCACCTTTGCAAGTCGGCCGGTATGAGCCACTGTACTTGTGACACTCAGAGTCGGAGCAGTAAGTCAGGCACTCGCCATTCAATGGTGTTTCCCCACAATCGCCACCCAGCACGCCAATGGCCAACGCCAAGAGAATCACTGTCTGAGATCCGTAGAATATCATGATAAGTTCAAGATTCAAAAAGACGATATATGTTCTGGTGGGAAATATTGATTTCGATGAATACGTCCAGTGGATTTCACAAGGAATTGTCTGCATCTTATCCGATCAGGAAGGCTCGAGAGTTACTCCACTAGTTCAGGGTCAAAGTTTACCGTTGAGAAAATGCCTCATCTTGGCAAACGAGTCGATATTATTCGGAACGTTCTATATTGAGATAAGATCATCGCACTTTACAATTTTCTAGCAGTGTAATTGCCAAAACCGTCAAGAAAGTAGAAGGCTTGATTTTGATAATTTCTTGGCAAACAATGCAATCCAAAGTACTTAAACCGCTACGTATTAGACAGTGCCCGGAGAATTGCAAATTGTCCTTCATCTCTTCTAGAGAAAATGAAAACTATATTCGTCACATCGCTTTTGTCAACAGTATGCCTTGTCATTGCTGGTGATTGTAACCTCCAGGATCCATTCTCTGGCGAATAGGTGCATTATTTTGCCGGAGGCGGATGCAACAATGAACTTGGGTCATATCGCCCGACTTGCGATGGGAATTGCTTCAAACAGGTACGGCACAGTTGATATAACATCCGGTTGTCTTTTGAGTTTCTGAAAATATATATATATATAAAAAGAAAAAAAAAACTAATCAGATCTTACTTTTTCTTGTATTTGGTTGTTAGGATTTGATAGTATCCACGCCAGAGGAAGCTATTTCCATACACATGCTGCCATGTATATTCGGATTCGGATTGTCAAGACGAGATACTAGATACCGGGAACCAAGGCGAAGGGCAATGCCGAAATGCGATTGGGGGTAAAAGCATGAAATGTGAGCATGGCATTATATAAACTGACATGGACTTACACTCGCATTTATCACAGGCTATCATGATTGCTAGCTTGTTTTAATTTACACGATACGATCTCTTAAACCTGCTGAAACTTTTCGACGCGATGTATCAATACATGTATTGTTCTCACATATGGCTCTCCTTTCCTCCCACTGTGAAAGAAGAATCCATCCCCTTCGCTGTACAATACTGAGGTGGAACGGTAGCTACTTTCCCCGCATTTGAGAATCAGAATCCATACAATTTATTTGATTGAAGCTGAGTGAGCAATGAAAATTGGTTCGGGCGCTTGAAGGGCTCAGTCCAACGTGGACCAAAGGTAATATCCAGGAATCCTAAGCATAAGCCCAAACGCCGACGAGGAATTCCGTCGGAAATATGCCGAACCTCGTCCGGCCAAGATCCGACCGATCTACAGTTGATTGGTTACACTGATGACCGGTACTTTTGTATTCTTCGTTCGTAAAGCCACATGGTCATTTAATTCCCTTCTGATTAGGAACTATGAGTCTCGGGTAGACTTTCGCGCTCTATAAAGATGACTGGGGTCGAGCGGCGAACCGTTTCCTGGAGTCGAGAGCAAGTATGAGCTGGCGAGAGATACAAAGAGGCTCCATATCTGAATCGCGGATGGTGACATTCAAATCCATTCTTCCATTCAGTAGCCGCCTCGACGAAGCTCGCGTGAAAATCCATTTCAGTCCGTCTTCAGGAAGCTTTTTAATGAATTGGATGTCTAACGTGATGGTGCTATTGAACAAGGGCATTTCTGCGGCCTCGTTGATCGAGTTTGTGAGAGTTGCAGGAACACCTGGATTGAGATCATCCCATTGCTTCATATGCTTCCACATTTTGTGCGCATCATAAATGCCTCCATTGTGGAGGAGCGTGTCAGACATGAATGGCACCATATCGTTCATCAGAGCCAGATACATTGCATCGATACGTTCTTGGCCGATGAGAGTGTTCCAAGAATCGTGTATACCAGCTTCTGGAAATCCTTGTCGCGGATAGAGTGTAAGAATGTGTTTAGTCAACGGGCAGAGCTCTCCAATGATAGTCCCAGATATCCAGTTCTCGTCGGACTTCTGTGCTGACACATTTTCGAAATCTGGACGTGGACTGGGCAACGGCCGAAGACTCCAGTCTGTTTTCGCCGATGGGCCAAATGCCTTATCAAAATTGGTCAATATGACCTGCGCTACTGCGTTCAATTTCCCCTCTTGGGCCAACTGTAACTGAACGGCGCAGGTCCTTGACCCACATTTCAAGTCAATGATTGAAATATTGAATTTGCTTAAAGTGCATGGCCGGAGGAAACCCAGCTGAATACTCAAGATGTCCTCATTTTCGAACTTCTTGAGTGTTGTTGCAGCATGGATACGAGCGGCCTGATGGACAATTGCAGCAACGCAACCACCATGTAAGCCTATGAGCGTGTTAATTCAGCATCGATTTTACGCAGGTGGAGACATGACACGAACTTGATCCAATTGCCCAATCTGGATGAGCAGACGCCACATAAGAATGCGAACCAATCTCCCTAAGGTCGATCTGATCTCGTAAATTGAGAGCCATATTACAAAGTGTAGGATAGTGCTTACTCGGAATCTTTTGTAAAATTTCATCAGAATGTGCTGATTGAGGGCCGCGGGCATTATTTATATCCGATCCGGGCTGCGGATCACGTTTTTGGACTAGCTTATTTGTCTCGTCCCATATCGGTTATTTCATGCGTAATTCATTACCCTTACGTTGAGCCTTACATTACGTTCATTTTTCCATTATATTTTCTAACACACCCGTCTATTGTCGAACATTATTTTTCTACCAGATAATGTTGACCAGTGGGTAATGGTATAATGAAAAGCATATGAAAGATGGAAACCTTTCAAATGATCTGCCAAATTTCAGTCGTGAGATTATTCCAGTCAATTTATATTTAACGGCGCAAAGGGGGCGACCGTTCATTATTCGATGATATAACTCTCTGGAACGAGTCGACTCTGAAAATGAGAATGGGAATGGGAATAGGAATGGAGGTTCACACGATGTACATAGGTACCCAATTAGGTCATTGATAAACAACTGCCAGCTTCAGGAGGTATGTGAATTTCGCATAATGCATTCATATTGTTAGTAGAGGCTTTGGCTATTTTTTCCAAGTTCTCTTTTCTCTCCTGCTATCCCAATTCAGAAACACTACATATCCTGAATTCTTAATGACTGAGCTGTCTAACAGATATGCAGAACCGTGATTGGCTCGGAATTCCATTACGCAAGAAAGGTATCATTCGCTTCATTTGCAATTCCTGCTCAATTTGTGATTTTACAAGCTTTGTGCTGCCGTAAACGCAGAGAGATATAGATCCATATCTGTTACGAACCCTCTTGTCTTGGTGGGTCTCCAGCCAAGGACTTGTTGGGCCCGTGCGGAAGAGCCTCTGAAAGTAGTGCCCATAGCTTTGAAAAATGCGTTGTCTCCGGGGCCACCAAGTTGTACATATCCTTTGAACTGAAGGTATCTTGCCATCGCATCGAATATCTCGCGCATGCTCTCCTGGCTTGTCACAAGGTTGAAAACGGGATGAACACCTGTGTCTGAAACCAGAGGAAGTTTATTAATAGCGCATTCGAAGGCTTTTGCGGCGTCATCGATATGGATCAGGCCAGGTCTCGAGTCAGATTCGAGTGGGATTGAGACAGGGCCGATTTCGTTGCTTCTAGCGGCTTCATGAAGTGGACCAATTAAGGTAGACCATATCGTAGACTCCCGCCCATATATCAACGCGGGCCGAAGAATCATCACATCGAGAATATTTCTTGACTCCAGAATTGCTTTCTCCAGTGGAACTCGCCACGCTACCAACTCGGGTGGGGGCGAATCTGTACCATGAGCGGGAATGTCAAGGTCATTCACCAGCCTGTCTGATGAGCCATGCACCCAAGTCCCAGAGCAGTAGATGAAACCTAATTTGGACCCCTTCATTCCGTTGTTTGTGTATGCGGCCAGTCGCGATTCACCGGCGGTTACTGCACACCGAAGGAACTCGAAAGAGCCCTCATTGGCGCCCGCGACATCCACTATGGTGTCAATGCGATGAACATGAATTTGGTCGACAAGCATATCAGGAGAGTTCACCGGGTCGTCACATTGGATCGGCAGAATTTCCTGTCTGGCCAGCTGTGTGGCTTTCTCGCGGGAACGAGCAATTCCGTAGACGGTGTGCTGACCTTCGCGGACGAGAATATTTGCGAGGTTATTGCCAAGATAGCCAGTAGCACCCAGGATCAGAATTCGAGGCATTATGAGATGATTTTCTGATTGGAAAGAACCTCAAATATCTGCTGCTTCACGCTTCTCATCGTTAAGCCTTGCAGGAAATGTCTGAATTTAAATGAGCGAATGTGAAACGAATATCGATGATACAGAAATCATAATTCCGCTCGTAAAGTCCGGCTTCATCGGAAATACCGGACATCGACGTTATTTTGCGATTCAACAAAAGCTGGGGCTCGCCAAGACTGCAGGCGAAAAAAGATTATAAGCGGATTTAACGAACAGTAACCATATTACACAATATCGTGTCCAAAATTTCAATACGTCCATAATTTTCCAAAAAGCAGGAATCTGGGGTTCGAGATGGCTCGTATGAATGGAAAATCACGTACTGCTAAATCCCTAATCAGAAAATCTGATAGGTTTGTGAGCGGTAACGTAACTAATGTTAGTTTGTTTGGTCTGCTGATCCGGGGAATTCCGAAACTCAGAAAGATGGGTCTGTTTTCCCTAAAGGGCTTAGATGGATGACATAGATCTAACCTATTATGGTAAATGGTGCTCCGTGAATCTCCCGGCTGCTCGTCAGACAAAGTCTCTGGGACGGCGCCCTCCAGTCTACCGAGTTACCGAGTTTTATTCGATCATTTTGCAGCCCAATACCCGTTTACAATATTCGAACGTTATTTATCAGCTTTTTGAGACAGGAAATCTCTCCTTGGGACTGATCTATTCTTATACACTGCTCGCTTTGTCCTCATTCAAAGCATAAAGGCGATATACGCCGAAATGACGCTATGAAAAAAAGCTCCATCTCATGTTTGATAGCTTCAAACATTGCTAGCCGTGAGATCAAGCTTACCGCAAAGATGGCCTGCAGTGCGGCGCTGAATTGAATTGACGCCTGCTGTAAAATGTTTTCAGCATCACGAAAGAGGTCCATTGCTAGGTTCAATTGTTGGAGGTCTGATCGCTCGGGTGAAGATTTATTAATCAGTAGAGGTATCTTTGCTAATATTCTGGAAATTTGCTGGGAAACATCCGAATTTTCAGCAGTTGACCCATTATTGGGTGCGCATGAGCGAAGTCCGGCCATATCAAAAGAGCCCTCTATTTCTGCTACAGAATTTTTTGACTGTGGCTGTTTATATTCTTGCTGCAATAGAGTATCGATCAAGCGATCAAAATCCGATTTTCCGGCAGCACGGAAGGGTTGTTCAATCCAGGCTGGATCTCCCAATGGAGAAGGTCGATGCGTGTAGATACTGAGATAGGCCTTGACGAAAATCAGCATTCTAGTAGAAAGCAACTCTGCGTAGTTTCTCACCATCACAAATCGTAAGTGCCAGAATATCTCGAAAAATGGAGATGATCTACACAATTGTGGACCACACAGTAGGAGAATATCCAATGCGCCGTACGCATGCACAGACCATGATTGCTGAGGATTAGGAATCAACATTTCGAATTCCATGAGAGATATCGCACCAAACAACAGTGCTTGAGTAAAGTTTTGTGAATCAACAAATCCTCCGGCGCTAAACTTGCGCAACTGGGCTTGCTGTAACCGCAGTCCAGCTGCATATCTGGCGAAGGCAACATTCCTCAGCCTCCAGTCTTGCCTGCGCTTCGCTTCGAATGCAACCGATATCGCCTCTAAGGACCAATATATCCCATACTGAAAGGACGGTGGAAATGATGCTCGAGGAACCTCCCAAAACCATGGATGAGGTGTCCAAGGCGCATGATGACGGGAGCCAATTTCAACCGCTAGGCGCGAGATAGCTTCATGACGGTAATTATAAAGAGATCGTGGGATTGTGTCAATATCTCTCTCCATTGAAGTCCGGGACTGTGAAAATAGTTTTAAATTTCGGGCAAAAGCCAGATGTCTCAAATTGCTTCCCTGTGTGGACTCTGAGTGTGTTTGCTTGGAGGTACCCGTAGACAAATGACTGGATGGTTCCTCGAAATCCGGGATTCCATGAGCAGCGCAATAGATAACCCAGGCTGCTTCTGTAGGCTTTTTCTGCAACTCCAACTTTCGTCGCTTCCCTGGTTCTCTTAGTGTTGGTTTCTTTTCGAGACTGGCTGTCGAAGGCTTACGGCTTGCTCTCTGATTGTAGCGATTCTGTAACTTCCGTCTATTGACGAGATCGAGATTATCATCTTGGTCGCGCTTGAATTCCATTTTATCTTGAGGCTATTCGATTTCGTGATGAGCCTGCTTTTAGCCGCTAGCAGATTGGCGCATGTATATCGATATCTTGTGAAAGTGGGCAAGGAGGATGCGGGATACGGGCGGCAGACCCGTGACTTTTCGGATGAAATAATTTCCGATAAGATGTCATCTGACTCGAAAAAGGAACCAAGAAAACTAAAAGGACAGGGAAGGTAAAATACAAAACTGGGGATATTAAGGTGTATTGACCGTAGAGACAGATATCTTTCCAGTCTTGTTCGCTAATTTGTAACATCTGATTACTAGCTTTTGTAGCCGATTATACGGTATCGCTAACCCATTGGGTCAAGGATGTATACAGAAGCGCTGTTTCTTAGATATTCTAGGATTATTTTTGTACCGTTTTACCACTCTTTCAAGCAAGTGTAAGCTATTCTATTTTGATTTATAGAAGCTCTTAAGAGATTCCGAAAGGCTTAATAACTAGAAGGTACATGCCGGTTCCCTACGGTATGCAGATGAGTTCCGAGGACGGTACGCTGAAACAATTTTCGGCTGCGAACGTTAGAACAAAATCGATGAGACAAGGATATCACTTTACTAGTCAGAATATTCACTTTATCAAACACCTATAAAAATAAAATATGGTGTTCCGGTACTTAATCTTTACGGCGGTCTCGATAGGCAATGAAACCGCGTCCTTCGCCTCGGAATTACTCATTATAAATTAAAATATCATTTATAAATTCCGACAATCTTGGAAAGGTATGACAAATTCTGACAAATAATGAATCTTATGAAACGGTTTCGTCCAATGCAGACAAAAATGCCAGGAGTTATAAAAAGGGAAGCATTGCCTCGGTGGTGAGAACTCTGGCCAGTTCAAAAGTATCTCGAATTTGCTAGGGCTTCATTGTGCCATGGTTATTCTAATAAATGTTGCCGTCACAGGGGTAAGCTCTTCCATCTACTACAGCGCGCATTGAAAGCACCACATAGGCTGATTCTCACCCAGGGCACTGGTGATCTTGGGAAGGTGATTGTGGAAAAGCTTCTTGCCGCAGGGGACTTCAAAGTTCGAGTACTTTGTCGAACCATGACAGATATGTCCAATGGTGTCAGAGTCATCGTAGTTGACTACTCAAATCCCATCGCGCTGCAGACAGCTCTGAAAGGCGTTGATGCTGTGGTTTGTGCCATGAGCGGCCACGTCACTGAAGGACAGGCTCAGTTGCTGAATGCAGCCATCAAAGCTGGCGTGTCACGATTCATACCATCTCAATGGGGAGGAGATACGCGGTCAGAGGCTATGGCTGCAATTCCGCTTGCCAAACCGAAGCGCGATAATGCCGCTCTTGTACATGAGAAAGCACGCGAAGGCAAGATCAGCTATACGTTTTTTACGGGAGGTCCCTGGACTGAATACATCATGGGCTGGAAAATGATGATGTCGGTTCCGACCAGCACATTCTACATGCATGAGAATCCGGATCTTCCCGTACCTATGACCTCACGGGCTGCTTTTGGTGATGCCGTTGTGGGTGCTCTTCGAAAGTCAGATGAGACCGAAAATCGGTATGTGAACATCGAACTCATTCGGTTGTCTCAAAACCAAGTGCTTCAACTCGCCAAAGAGGCTTTGCCTGAAACAACAATCAACATAGTCCAGACGTCTTTCGAGCGGCGCTACGAAAGTGGTGCAAGAAAATTTACCACAGGGGTGATCGATGACTACGTTGTTGCTGATATCCTCGCCAAATGTTTTTTCACAGAGGAATTGCTGTATACGGAATCCTCAATCGCCAATGATCTGGTTGGTGTGCAGCCTATTTTGGAATCCAGTTCCAAAGATATTCTGAAAGATCTGTTTGTTTCGGGGCGCTACGAGTCGTCTCGCTGAGTTATCAGGCAGAGATGTGTGAGCCACCGGGTCTAAATCTCTCCACCTAGGATTCTCTGCTCAAATCCTTCTATTTTTGCATCGAGAGGTCTTTACAGAAAGCCGACTAGAACTTCAATTCAAAATGCGGGCATAATGCGTCCTTTTCTGTGAAATGCAGGTGATAGCTCTACTCAGCTTTCACTGAGATTCAATGATGAGCAATGTGTTTGTGTTTTCATGTGACGATAGTATGTGTCGAACTCCGTACGAGAGGACTACAACTATATCTATCGTAGGAACGAATTTGACTTTTCTTATATATTAGCCTTTGAAATCCCCCAAAGCCTCTCTGTTAAGTTGATTCTTATCGTACTTGCCTACCTATATCTACTATCGCTAGCTGACGAAAAGGAATCGTGAATCCACTCCATTCTGATTTCCTTGTCCTCAATGTATAATGATTAAATCGCTATTGAAGACATCCGAATCGTATGATTCGGCCACTACGTGCCATTTCGAACTGTTTTATTCTCGCCAACATGCGATGGAGGAACCCGGCCCATAAACTTCGTTTTCACCAGCATATTCCATCTGTCCTCCTCGGTATCCAAATGGCGAAAACAGATCCAGAAAATGACGCCCCCGATGATGGCAATGCAAGCGATCACAGTATAGTTCCAAACTAACAACGGATCGTCGGATAAAGGGGTAAAAGCCTGTCCAATAGCAGCTGATATTGCGCTCATGAATAGGTTGATTGCCATGACTAATGATTTCATATTTTCGGGCGCTTTGGAAAAAGCGTACTCGTAGGATGTCACATTTGTCAGGACCTCGGCTATTCCAATCAGAATGTAGGGCAGACACTGAGCCCACACATTGATAGGTGCTGGATCGCAAGGAATGCCGTCGATACTTCTGTTTGCGTACCAGCCACAGGGGCTTGTTTTGTAAATGTAAAATTGCATAACCGCCGAAGCAACCATGGCAGACGATGCCATAAAGAATCCAGCAGTCATTCGCTTGATTGGCGTAAAGGCAAATCCCAGTATTCGTAGCACGGGATATAAGACATGGTCCATGAATGGTACTATGATGATGATGGAAATAGGATTTAGATTCTGGATGATGTCATTTGGAACACCATGCAGCTGCATGGTCCCAGCTTGGATCGTCAGATTCCCCGTCATCTGATTGTACGCCAGGAAAAAAACTGGTAGGAACAGGAAGACTCTGCAAGCAATGAGACCTCGCCGGATCTCGTCAATCCATGCGTCATCATAGTTCATCCAGAGAGGTCGCTGTGTCATGTGAGCCAAAGAGGGCTTCACTGCATTCCACTCAAAGCCGAATACTCGCTTGGAGCTTTTTCTTGCGTACCACAAAACTCGTATGAGCTTCGATAAAAGCGACTCCGTTGGCGGCTTCAGTTTATATTTTCGGTGTTGAGGCCAGAGAACAGCGGGAGCGACCAAGAAAAGGATCGTTGGAATCAGAAATGCTAGCCAGAATCCACGGAATTTTTCAACATATACCATGCTGATCTGGCCTGCCAAAGATCCAATATTGATAAAGAAGTAGAACCAGAGGAAAATCCTACTGTTTGTAATGGCGGGATCCACAATAACCAGTTTTCCATCTCTGGATTCGACCCGCATCGTATCATCTTCATTCTGCTCCGCAAGCAGTGGGGATACATTTGCTTTGAAGAACCCAGTACCTACACAAAGACACAAGAGCCCAACTATGAACACTCCAAATGACGTGTTTGATTTCGCAATGACGCTGGGAGCTGCCGCTGCGACCAAGATCACATGTGCAATTGTGGATATCCCGATCGCGAGATGGAGTGTCCAGAAGCGTCCCATTTTCGCATCAGCAATCCAGGCACCGAGAAGAGGCATCAAGTAGGCAAAAAATTGGTTGAACAAGCTTATCCCCTGTGCCGCCTTGGGGCCCATTCCTAGGGCACCTGGTAGCCCATTAGGCGCAGCACCAGTCGTTGACCCTGGGGGAAGAGGGTGATTGACAAAGTTGGTGTAGAGAACTGCAGCGCCATAATAAGAGAATCGCTCACAAAGTTCCACAAATGCAATGGTGAACATATTCCAGGGGATTTTTCCAGACACACGAGGTAAAGTGTTCAGCTCAGAGTCGGTGGGCCTCCTGTGTGATGAAACGATATCTAGGTTGAATCCTTCCATTTCATGGATGTTAGGAGAGGCTGTCACCTTCTGGGACTCCATAGACACTTCAGAGGTGGTGTTTTCCGGCGCCATCACAGGACTGTTCGGACTATCGCAAGTTACCACAATATAATGTTAAATCAGAGATATTGGAATCTGATTCTCAAAAGCTTGCGAGAAAAGGCATACTGTATCAACTGAGCATCCCTTCACCTTTTGTCTGTCGGCAGGGCAGAGACAAAAAGGAAAGATAAGAGGGGGTATTTGGAGCGATGTAACCTATCTTTTGCGAGCTTAGGTTCGACTCGCCGTCGGAGTAATTTCTTTGGGAATGAGGCGTTCGCCGGGATCAGGGCATCCCCCCTACCCACAGGCCTGAGAGGCCATCACTCGAGATCTATTTGCTGAACATTACCTTTCCCCACACCGATCATTCTCTGTCCCATCTTTATCAATACTTCGCAGGGGAGAAAAACTTGCATTCGTCATGCACTATTTAGTATATAACCAGATACGGTTAGAACGTGGTCATCAATCTAAACCTCTTTTGTCTAACCGTGGCTCAATGTGATCAGACACGTTCCAACGTCCAAAACTACCGGGGTTTCAATTTCTATTCCTCGAATATGTCACTCGTATAGTGGCCCATTTGCCTAATCGGGAATTCTAGTAGCTATTTCCAGGTCTGTCAATTCAATGATAAAAGATGCTTGTATTTCCTGAAGTCTATCCACTTCAGTGGGGTTAGTGAATGACGTGGTATGCCAATTATACTTCGTTTCCAGCCAGCACATTAAGCAATCTAGTAAATCGACGTAGAGAAAATTATCATTATACCCTTAGCACCGAGCTTCAAAAAGTTATCAGATGAATGAATTACCAATTCAGATTGCATAAAGCAAACATTAATCGCCGATGGCCTTCTGTGACTTGCATGTCATATCGCTTTACACTCGAGCATGTGGAATTCGAGGGGCTTATTTTAAGACCTTGACTGATTCCGATGAGTTGATTAGAAGCTCAGCTTATGAATCGAACAGAAGGCAATCGAATCAAGTCGTATTACTTCCGAAGAAACTTGGCGGTATATATATAATAGTAGAAGCTTGGTCGGAGAGAAGCCTCGATTTCCATCAACAAGCCAAAAAAAAATTCTGTTGTCAATATGGAATCGCATCAAACAAAAATTCAAATTCCTCTTACTGGGACTTTTAGAGCCACAGTTACCTCCAAACGGAAAAAAGGACTCACCAGAGAAGACTTCTCTCGTCGATATGCCAACCATGGAAAATTGGCAGGCCCTATCATAGCAAAATACAATGGGATTTCCTATGTCCAGGTACAGTCTCCCCTATCCAATTATCTCTTGTATGAAACGCTAAGAATACCAGCATCACGCGAATACGGCTTATGAAGAGCAACTCAAAGCAGCTCTGGGGTCAGAGCTTTCTAAGTCGTTCAAGTTCTCAGATACAGACGGTGTAAATGTCCTAGTATTTCCAACTGCTCAAGATATGGCAAATTTCTTCCTTGATCCAGCGCAGACGTTTCTGAATGAAGACGTGTCTGGCTTTGCCGATGTCACATCCGTGGAATTCTCAGTGGGAGGTGAAGTCCACGTAATTGACGATGGGAAGCTACTACTCTGAAATCCAATTGGCATCGAATTAAAAGGCCCTGGGAGGCGGCTCAATCTGGTTCAAAATGTATACAGAAGTAGAGGGACGGATAGGTGCGGAAATTTCAGACATACGGGGATTGTTTCATCAGAAGGGGACCATTGCTTCAGGTCATCCTATCTCCAGTAAGCATACTCCGGTCATTCTGAGCACTGACGCACAGTTGGTAGGTTGTGTCGAAAGACAGTTTCAATCAAGAAAAAAGAAGTCAGCGTATCTTGTATGTCAATTCAGTAGTCTAGCGGTCCTTTATAGAATTATGTCGTTGCCTTCTGATCACTGCTTGCATGGTAAATTCCATTATAGAGGAGTTACAATCTTTTTAACAACAGGTAGCCCATTCTCGTTTCTATTTTTTTAAACAGATAACCAATACTGATTTGTTCATCTATAGCTTGATTTTGTCGATACGGCTACCGTGGGCGTGGCAACGTGCGTATCCCCAATACGGTAGCTGGTGATTGAGGAAACCTTGAGTGGATACAAGATAAGGAAATCATGAGACTGAATCCTGGCCAGAGGACTCCTTCCCTAGAATTTCTGAATTGATATCAATTAAGAGGATTTCTTCGGCTTTCATCGTATTTTCATCTTTAACTTGACTCATATTCCCCTAAGACCATTTCATGAGATAAGTGGAACGTCAGATGCAGTTTCTGATTTCGTTACCCAGTATCTTCATTCACGAGCGAGCACTGAGTAAATCACTCAAGGTGCTGTTCATCGACGTTTTGAATCACCGATATCATTACATACAGTAGCTGCGGTGTGGCAAATCATATCCAAGAAATGAGACGGGCCTATAACGATCACTGGCTATTCTGGCTATTCTGGCTCCGATGAAAGTCCTCCAGAATGGCGGAATTTATTGATCTTTGGTTGAGATCAGTTTATACTCAATGACTTGTCAGTGCTATGGTATAATAGTAATTCAAGGAAGTGATGCCAGACCATGCTGGGTTCGAAACCCAACAATTGCATCGGCTTTCTCTACGGCACCTCGCAAACTGTATATCGAATGTCCCTCCCTATCAATTTATCATTCTCATATTTTCCTCCTTGTATTTATTGTAATACTTCTGGGCGCAACTGAAGATCATTTTGCTGTTTCGCACCTGGAAGGAAGAATGCATATTGTGTCGGCGGGCTCTCAATCACAGGAATCTGTACACCTAGTTGAAAATACAGGGGTATTGGGCCCCTCGAGATGATATGGCTACGGCGACTCTTCTCAACGAGGTTTTTCTTCAAGACAATGGACCTGAATAGTGAAAGGTGGCTCCATGGCATTCTGAAAATGTAAACGGGTGTGGAGTAAAAAGTTCTTTTACCTTGACAGCGCTTTATAGTAGCTAACTCTTCAGATGACTGGGAGGACAAGATGAAAGGATTATGAGACCAGAATTCTTTAAGATTCCCATGGCCAGGCCCATGCACGTCAGTATATCCAGTCAGCCTCAACATTGGCTTCTACCAAGGTCGCAGCGATACTCGCTACTGAAGAATCCGTGGTCTCCAGCATTTCCTCCATCATTCCAACTGGTGTCCTTGACACATTGCAGGTTCGAGATGGAGAAGCCGGTACCCCAGGCATCTATGAACGCGTTGGTCCTGTCCGCGCCGTTCAGACGAGCTCCACACGAGCCCAGTGAAAATTGCAGTGGACAGTCTTGGCCTTCACAAAGAGCGCCAAGTGTATCACCATCCGTAGTAGCGCGCCCAATGGCCATTATGGTACCCTGGTCTGGCCACGGATCAGTTCCAGAATTATACCAGACATGCGGTTGTATCGCGAGACCCGACGTGAATGGTTCCAGGACTCGAAAACTACCAAGGACGAGAGTTCCAGCCTCGACGCCTGTAGCTAGGGCTGTCCAAACGATCAGATCAAGTTTCATGGCTGTGACATGTTGGCAGTCAGTCTCAATTTCAAATCGGCGAAAATCCTGCGTTCTTACTGAAATCTTTTTCGACGCAAACAAAAATCAACCCTTGTTCCGGAAAATAAAGGCTGTGTGTTAATAGAAGATCAGAGCGAAGTCATTGAATTCGAGTGGCCAAAGTATTTATATTTATATTAACTAGCCCTCGGGACGTTCTTACTTAGATATCACTGTCTCCACTTTATTTTGAGTAACCTTCTTCACTCCGGGGCCTTGCCTTTCCTGCCTGTGTACTAAGTTCCTTTCTTTGTTGATTGAACAAGAGACAGAAGGCCCCCAGAATTTTTGTCCCACGCGGATTTTATTGGCTATCACAAAGCTCACGTCAGGTTGAAACTGGTCTTCAGGTCTTCGGTGTCAAGACATAATACCCAATACGAGCTTATGAACATGGCGCGTGCAGCTGGCGAGCGGAGTAGACGAAGGCGTTGGTCTAATTTGTTCATATAGCTTGGCACGTCAGCCACATCATGCGCCAAACATTATGACCAGATACAGTTACAACATAGTCATCAATCTTGACCTCTTTTGTCTACCCGTGGGTTCACGAAATTCACCAAGCCCCATCGCTTCATTAACTGCCAGGTTTGTAAATACGACTTCTCTATCTCGGATGTCTTGACCTTATTACCCGATCAGATACTGTGATAGATAAGAGCCGTTCACTGTACGTCGGCAGGTGTGTGAGTAGCATAAGGCCCGAACCACTCAAAGGCACGCTTTGGTCTAGCTTTAGCCCTGGTTTGCTTGGTCACACGTTCGGAACATTTCAGATTGACTTCCCATCTCTATTCCCTTTCAATTACGAACGGACAGCAATCTGGGTTTCTTTAGGCCTGCGATTCAACACTTTCCACTTTTAACCTCTTCTCCCAATCAGGTGTGTTGTGTTAAGAAAAGCGGCCGTCTTACTTGAGGGCTCGGCTCAAATTTAAAGTAATTTACCCCGAAAAACGCGGTGGATTTCCCTGGCGCAAATACAGGAAAGCTGCCGTATCGAGGGCTGTTACACTCCAAACTGCATCAGAAAACGTACATGGATTATCCTCATTGCAATATCCTAATCAAAGGCACTTTGTGTACAGGAACTATACTGTGAAGAATTTTTATGCGACACCGAACCAAGCATTTCGCAGCCTTCGAGAACTAGCCTCGCATTTTGCAAATTTTAGAATAGTCCCTAGGGATACCGCCCTCCATATTGGATTAATCTACTCCCTCTTTAACAAAAGCCGTGCATTCGTTGCCAATGGCTATCTTCGACTTGTGGATGTCAGTAAATATCTCTTCATCGGGCGCTAGCTTCCGAACATAGTCTGGGTCCGCAAAAGAAGCTTTGAGTGATTCTGGATTTGGGAAAATGAAAGTGGTAATAGCGTCACAATCAACCGGAACCGCGTGTTCGCCCAGTATGTCGTGTATCAGACCTCTGTCAGAGGCGGTGGTGAATTGCTTTTGCTCTCGGCGTGAGTATCATGGAGAAATGGGGTGAGCATTGATTGGTCTTACGACATTATATTCCAATACACCGTGACGCTGGCAGAGTTCGGTTGCCATGGGCATGTGAATCTCTAAGTAATGCTTCTTAAATTCTTCGTCTGTCAGGCCCGGCTTCTTGAAAACGAGAAGTATAGCTTTCGTGACGTGACGATAGCTATCAGACATCGTCACAGTAGATGAATGCGTTCGGTTGAAGGTGTACGATTCAAAAATCAGTAGTTCTGTTTGAGGCTAAACGAGTGACTTCCAGGTCGTCAAGAGTGAAAACTGCAGTTGGGAATGCTATTGCCTAAATAGCAAGCTCCTCTGCCAAATATCTGGATATAATTTCTCCTACTCGGTGGCCTATCGGAAACCCAGAAAGTAATAAGTCCGAGACACCCAAAACCCATCTTTTTTTGCATACCTCCAACTGAACTGAATTGAGTAAATGTATGTACGTGATTCATTCGTGTTTTAAGAAAATCTTGAAAGCCCAGTACTTTGAACCTCCACATAAACCCTATAAATAATGAACAATAATGCTTTTGAAAAATATTGTCACTACATTACCTCAGTTCAGGTTTTACGAATACTGAATATTCTTTGCTAAGGCCTTGAAAGAACGAATACTCGGGCCTTCTCCACAACTTCGGTTGACCAATACTATGCTGTTCAACAATACAATGGTGATTTACGTTTTATCACCCTAGAAATAATAGAAAAAAACATTAAAAGAGTAATAGTTTATAATTCGATTAGATAAGAGTGATGAATATAACCCTCAGATGCCAAATAGACAATAGAGGTTGAATACTATCTTAGAATTCAAGACTTCTGCTCCGTTCATTTACCCAATACAGGAAATGGTGAATGGTGTGTCGCATGGGGTAGCTGGTATCCGACAAAATCAAGTTGATCCAGAACCGGGAACTATTTACCTACTAAGTTAACATTAGTTATGCTCTCTACGATGTGCACCTACACAGTATCCGTCCAGGCCACTGTTACCTCGCCGCCTCGGTCGATGACAGCAATGCCATTTTCGTGATATCCGCGCATGAAGAGGACCAGCTTGTAGGCGCTGGAGGACTTGGTTAGGTGAAGCAGCTGGTTTCCATGGCTTCCAAAGCTGTAGCCGGGGCGGTGGGACGATGAAGCAACATCGGCAGCGGTGAGTATCTTGATTGCGGAATTGACCAATCTTCTCAAAAATAGTTCTTATCTGAGAGTGAGGTTGCAACAAGAGAACTGCTTTGAGAGGGTCATCCTTCTGGAATGTCTGTCCTAAGACGCCCTTAATCTTGAGAAGCCCCGGTCATAAAAGCCACACTAGGCTACGGTATATGGTCTACATATCATCGCGTTGGGCACTTTGTGTAGAGGATTAGCGGGTAGCTCTTTGCAGTCTTGTCCGACTACTGAATTCAGGGCGTCGACGAGAGCTAGACGTTCCAATTCAAGCCAATGTCTTTGTATGATTATCTGCAGAGAATGAGCACATCTTCGGTTCAATGTGGTGCCGGCATAGGTTACTGGATCGTAAGATATTTTCCGGCAGTGGCTCGACGCGGCCGGCCAGTTGCTCGAGAACATAAACCGGACAGAGATAGAAGTGATATTAACAGTGAGGGCCTTATTCACCGCTCAGAAATATGCTTGAATGGAGCCGATATTCTTGCGGATGGTGATGAACAGATAGCAACATCAAAGAAATGCGGATACTGCGTATTTTGCTCCGTTATGACATCAGAAACGAGTGGAAAGAAGAAAAAGGAGATGGCGACGACATGGACAGTGTTCAACGGTTGATCAGCTAGTTAAGTCGACGTTGCCAGTGAGTAGAATTGAACGAAGTGGCTGCTGTTTTGTGTAGCGATGACATACAAAGGCATGTTAATGAACGTACAACATGTCGAAACATATCGTCAGCGCATCCTGCAGTGTCTTTGTGCGTGTTGAAACGGTGCCAATAGTGAGGCTGCCAATATTCGAATGTCGCCGAAGATCAATGGTGAAAAGCCCGCCAAAATTGGAGGGCCAGTGCTGTTGGCCCCGTACAATGTGCAAGGATCCTTTTACCACATTAAGCTGAAAGGCTGGCGGCAATGCTATAAATATCGGGCCGTTAGCCACCCAATACGGTCTTTCTTCAACCTTCCTTTCCAGACATCCCCATGCAGCCTCGTTACATTTGTCCTCGACTTCGCCAGCTACTTCCCGGTACATACAGCCCCGAAATGCCATGCACTCGCGATCGGACTGACCTGATGTATCGCCCATAGCCTGTCGACCGTTGATACTGAGATCTGTGACGGCGGGTAAGTATGAAAGCTCCGTCATTCGAAGCCATACTGACGTGTAATATGCTCATATCAGGCTCCTCTCCACTGCCTGCGTGCGAATCTATTCGACGATCATTGGTCGTGTTGGGGTCATGCCGCCGGCCAGGATAGTGAGTCACAACACGTCCACATAATCCAGCTACTGATGGATTCTTATAGATCGAATTCTGCAGCCGATTTTGTCCCTGCTAGAATGCCGCGCGCTGCAGCAACGGGCAAGGTAAGTTTGATCATTGTGG
>JADDUG010000052.1:0-31165 GCA_018340795.1 Penicillium steckii | reverse complement strand
AACTAATATATATAAATAATATATTATCTATCAAATACAAAATATAGTTCAATTAATCTAAATATTATTATAATCAAGAATCTAATTATCAGATAATTTAGTATAATCTGCTATCTAAATTTGAATAGTTCAATCTAAAATATTAATAAATATTTAGAATTTATTAGTCTGCAAAATAACTATAAATTGAGATTGAAAATATATCAATTTGCAAATACTATTTTTATTTTTATTTTAATAAATATAATAATATTTAGAATTAATTGTATTAAAATAATAGTTAATACAAAATATATAATTCTGAATATTATATTATATATATTATATAATACTATACTATAGTATATCGGCTATAGTATTCACTACAATCACTGATAGTGATATCATTAATTGCCACTATGTGGCAATTCAGGTCAAATGACCATTCTATTCACTATCATCAAATTAACATAAATAGGGCCATCACCCCCCGGCCTAGATGATTAGAACCATCTTCTCTATTTTATTTCAATCTCAACAATTTGAAAATTTCCTATTTGGGACTACTCCTCTCTGCTACTAAGACTATTAGTTATCCCTACTACTAGTCTTCACAATAACAATTTATAATAACAATATAAAAAATATATAAAACCAGAGACTAATTTTTTTTCTCAAAAGAAATAATATCAAGATATAATCTATAATTAATTCAGAAACTGTAGAGAATTTTATAGATCCAAATTTTGTATTAATTTATAAATTATCAATTATACAAAAATATATTTTTTCAATTGTTGGATTCAAAAGAAAATAATTAGATACAGAGGTTATATATTATATTATTTTTTTTCATTCAATAATATCAAAATATGTTGATTCTAGATAATTTCTGATAATTATATCAATATAATCCAAAAATCGATCAACAAAAAATACAATATTTTTTTAATAATTCCAAATATTAATAAACAGAATTGAGATAAACTGAAGAAAAATGCCAAATATTGAAAAAAAAATCTAGAAAATCAGATATATTATATAATCTGTACCGAAATAAAGTTGAACAGAACCAGTAGTCCAGAAATAAAATAACAGAAAAGATTATAGATATTAGTATTCTGGCAACAACAGAACAAAATCCAGGAATATCAGATAAAACACTGAAAATTTTTTTTATTATATATTAAAAATCGAAAAGAATTTTTTATACTACAGAAAAAAAATATAGATATAAAAAATACTATAAATATCAAAATATTTTGGATATTTAAAAAAATAATAAATTTTCAGAATATAGTCTGTTTGATTATAAAATCAAAAAGAAAAAATCAATTTTCGATCAATTGATCTATTATAGAGTATTTAAATTTCAATCAAAAATTATCTTCGAAATATTCAAAAAAAAATTATTTTTATTATTATCAATATTTATTGTATCATAGAAAATCGAAAATATTTTAATTGGATAAATTTTAAATATAATTTTATTAAAATTATTGGAATTATAGTATATTATTGTCACAGGAATCTGTGTCAAATATACTTGTGCGCTACCTATACCTTATATATATGTAGTTTGGGAATATCGAAGCTCTCGCTTCGATATTGTGATCTCTTTTGGCCGAGTGGTAATCTATAAACCCAAACAATAGAACCTACCCGTTACAATTATTATTGTATAAATATTCAGAATTATTTGTTGAATTGATATTTTATATTTTAAATATATTTTTCTTATGTTTATTTCAGAACCAAATTATTTAAATAATTGATTTTTTTGATTTTACTGCTTTTAATAAATATAAATAATATTATATTCAAAAATTATTTTTTCTATTCTAAATAGAAATAGAGTTTTTCTTTGTATTGATTTTTTATTTCCTATTTTTTTTATTTTGTTTAGATCTGATAATAATGATATTAACAGTTAAAAATTGTCTATTATAATATTATTCTCAATTTTTTCTATTTGATTTAATCTGATTTCATATCTATTATAGTAGTAAAATACAGAAACTGATTATTGAAAAAAAAATTTCAAACAATCAGAATTATTCGAACAAAATTATTCAGATTTTTTCGAAGAAAAAACAGTGTAGAATCGGGATTGTATCACGAAGATATTAGATCTGTCAAAAAAGATAGACTATACAGTTTCGATATATCGATATTTTAGATCCTTTGTCGGAAATCTTGTGATATCACTATTCTATTATAATTGTTATATGGAATCCAATAGAATTGATTATACGGCAATTCTTTGATTTCAAATTATTACCAGAATCGATCAAATAGTTATTCTATTCACTATTGTTAAATGATTTGAAATAAAACGGCTATCTCAAGTCTAGTTGAAATAAACTATTTTTCTATTTTTTTTTCAATCTGATCAATCTACTATTTTTCTATTTGGGAATAAGTCAATTTTTTGCTGTTTATTCAATACTACTAGTTAATCCGAATTATAGGATATTTGTTTTGTTTTTATATAGCAGAAATAAAATACTAATAATATTCTACTGTTTCAATTAACAATTAGATAACTATTCAATATAAATATTATCTATAGAATTTTCAGACCAGAAAATACTATATTTCATGGTTTACATTATAGTTTCTATTATTTCTGTATTTTCGATATTTTCCGAAATCAATATTTTTGGACTGAATAGATTATATAGTTCGTATTGATTATCAAAACAGTTCGAATTATACCAGATATACATCTATTAGACCAATTCCATATTTTCTACACTTTATATATTTTTTATTTCTGGATTACTATCTCTATTGTATTTATCTTTTCTGTACGTATATCTTCGGTGTAGTCAGTAAAAATTTTACAATGTTTTTTTAACAAAAATTATTCCGGGGTATTTATTATTTGTCGATCAATTCGCTAGAACAAAAGTTTATTTGTTTTGGAGATTAGAGAACTATAAAAAATTTGTAATCTAAAAGTGAAATATCTACCGATCGAAAATAATTTTGTTTACTGTTGTCAGTAGAACAATAAATTATATAGATATTTGAAAACAAAAACTAGTTCTAGCAAATACAAATATAATTTTATCATTATTATTATCTATTATATCAATGTAAAATATCACTAATTTTAAAAATTTATTTAAACTATGTATATATAAAAATAATATATTTCTATATCGATACTATACAACAATAGCTGTAACTATACTATGTATATTTATGTAAGGATTCTTTTTCTAATAAAAGTATTGTCGCTTCTATATCAAATACCAATCCTGGTAATATCGATATCTATCAAGATTTCGAAATCTATATTCCGGTGCAAAAGTCTGTTGTTGATATTTTAGTTTTTTCTATCAAAATTTAGGGAATTCAATATACTGGATATAGATTTTGTAAAGAATCTAATTTATTGAAATTTTATATTATATATAGTTATTTATATTTGATCTTTTTTGTATAAAATTTTTCGGTATCTAATTCATTGAATAAAAAACCACGGTTCAAAATTACTGGGATATACAAGAATAATTTTTACTATATAGGACTAGACAAAAACAGATTAATCTATATCTGTTTTCGGAAAAGAAAGATTATTTGTCTACCTAGAACGAAAGTCAAGATTTTGTATATAGAAACTATAGTTCAGAATTTGGACTGAAAGGTATTCAATATATTTTTTACAATATGTCTGGATTAGATAGTATTTTCAATATTATTTTCAAATATACTATTACTATAATAATTATACTATTAAGTATATTATTTGGTATGTATCTATAATATCGTAAGTATTTTACTATTTTCGGATTTTTTTTACTATAATATTATACGAATTGAGAAACTTCAGATTATACGATAATCAAAATTTATTGTACTATTTATTTATTTTCTATATCAGACAAAATCTATAAAATTATTACAACTATTTATTTTAGTTTTTTTATAGAAAAATATAGTTTATCACTATCTATTTATATTGACAAGTAAATCAACAAATTCTATAATTACTTTTTTATGTATTTTCTAGAAAAGATATACAAAAACTAAAGGTAGTAAATAGTATTTATACTAAATGTTATCAATATTTTAATAATATATTGTATTAGTATTTATTGTACTATTTTGATATATACCATAATTCAGAATCTATTGCCAATTGAATCACCAATTTTTTAATCAACCAATATACTATATCTATTACCAGATCAGTAAAAATAAATTGATAATTATATATATTTTTAGAATTTCTTTTGTTCATTATTTTTTTCATATTGTACTAATTCTCTTCACAATTTCAATACTAGAAATTTTATGTTCAAAATATAGATTTTAGTAGTATTTGTATAATTGTAATTGATCATATCGATAGTATAGTAATTCTAATATAGAGAAATTCGATGCAAATGAACTATATCGTATTGAAATATTGCTATAATATTTGTAATAACTAGACTAATCAATATATTCTCCGATTTATATTGGATTAAAATAGATTGTTATATATATAGTAATTAATTATTCTCAACTAATTTCAGTTTCTGGATAGACTACAAATTTTTCGAAATATTTTTTATTTGATATATTATCTCTTTGTTTGTTTACTATATAGTTTGAATAATCTTTCTTAGATTTTATCAGATATTTAGATATAATACTACAAAACATCTTATTCAAAATACTATGTTGATTAGTTTTATAAAATTTTTTGAAAATGTTATATTATTTTTTAACATATATAGATAGTGATACTATTTTTGTAATTTATTACAGGATATTCGATGTCAGTGGTACATTAGATGGAATACTATTGAAAATAAATACAATTCTACTATTATCCGTTCTATATATAATATCAGATTTTTACTCAATTGTCAATATTTTTCCAGCAATTTTCTAGATAATATTAAAATTTTTGCTATTTGTTCAATCTATAATTATTAATATATATTTGTCAAAAATCATCTCTAAGTTTATACTAAAATGAATTCAATATCGATAATATTTTTATATTTGACAGAAAATTGTATAATAATATAATTCCCGGCCATCTGATACTATTAGAAAATCCAAAATCTAGTATTTCAACCCATATCTATCGACTCGGGTGTCCGATTAGACTGTTCGTTCTGTATATACAAATATATCTGAATAGTTTTAGCTAGCAAATGTAGTTGCTGAATAAACTGTAGATTTTTCTCAAGTATAAAATTACTATTACAGAATATTTGTCTATTGAATCGATTATGTTTCTATTTTTTATGTTGTAAATAAAATTGTATCATTTCATATCAATATTGTAGTATTGCATAGTATTATACAATAGTTTTTGATAAACTGATCTAATACAGTTTTGAAGAATTTGAAGAATCATTAGATTGTTATTTTAATAGATTTTTCAATATAGAACCTTGTTTCGATTACTGAATAACAATTTTAAATATTTATAATATATACTGACTATATCTACTATCTGGCCAACTATTTGATAATGTAAGTATTTGTAAAAAATAATTAGATTCTGAAAATATTTTTTGTACCAACTGATACTAGACTACTAGCTGTAGAAATATTTCGAGTAAGATCTGATTGTTAGATCATTGATAGTTTTCCAGAAAATAGAATTATCAGTAAAATCATATTTTCTATATACAAAATTATTATAAAACAATTATATATATATATTAATCTTATAGAAGTCAATTTCAATAATTGTAAAAAATATAATAAATATATAGATATACAAAAGATATAATATTGTTTTTTGTATGATTGATTAAACTGAAATTTCAAGTAATTATTAAAATTATCTAAAATCAATAATCGAAAACAATTATATGTACAAATTTGTTGATAAATAATTTTTTGAATCAAAACAGAATGATTTTATCAGTAATTCAATTATTATCTGAAAACTCAAATTGTCAATTCTTTGAAAAATTAACAAATCAGTTTACAATAAAATTTTGGATTTGAATATTATATATACTAATAACAAATAACTATCTATATGTATTGTTCCCATAACAGTAATCTATTTATAGATTTCTGACTATAAAATTCATTATTGTCTATAATATTCAGTTTGTATACCCTATTTTTTGTACAGATATATAATTTTATGATTGAATACTATACTTATCAGTAATATATTGTATATCAGAAAATCAGTTTAGTACCGATTTTGAATTTTTGTTCAATTTATATTGATAATTACATTGTCCAGAAAAATATAATCGAATTTTTATATCGATTAATAAAAACCGATAGCCGATTTTGCCAACTGTGAATGGAAATAACTACCATATACAGGTAGTAAAATATTAGCTATTTTAGCCTCCGTAAATAATCTAGAAATAGTTCTATATACATCTATAGAAACAACTCAATTAAGAAATAAATTTTTTTTTCCCAATTGAATCAGTTTATAACCAGAATTATGTTATTCTGCAATAGAAAATATACTATATATATATATATATATATATTTGTGGAATACTGTATAAAATATTTACTTTTGCTGCTAGAGAATTTGAGTTGATACGGCCATTTTTAATAATATCGAGAATTAGCAGAATCTTTTTTTCTTGATTGGCCGATTTCAAAAATTTAGAACGAATTGGTGGTATGGTAGCTGGTTGAAATTGGTAGATTGATATATTTATATATTTTTTGGTGGGGTAGTCAGAATTGCCGAAAATTATGGTTCTGGAAAATTTATATCTACTACAAATTATAATTTTTGATAATATAATTTGATTATATTGAATTTCTTGCAATAATTCTCTAGCAAATCTTTCAAATATTCAGATTATATCAAATAAAATTATAGTAATACAGAATCATAGCTATAATTTTAAGTTTATTAGGACTGACTATATTATAAATATAATATTTATCTATATCAACAATAACAATTTCAGAATTAGTGTTGCTATTACTAGATTTATCAAACTAGAAATTATCGAAAAATTGCTAGAAACAGCGATAGACTATTTTATGAATCAAATTATATAATATTTGTTTTCCTTTGGAATATATATACAATATTATTTTTATATAGCAGAAAAAGAATATTAGTATTATTTGTCTAAATAACTATGTTCAGGCACAAAATTGAATTCCACTATACTTTTCTATACTAAAATTTCAGCATATTTTGGATATCGATTTGTAAATATCTCTAATTTTTCCAGTCTGAATATTATTTATGATAGTTCAATATTTGAATTTTTATATTATATATAAAAAGTTTCCGTATTAATTTAACAAAGAAAAAATTATTGTTCAAAATTTTTGGTATATCTGGAAATAGATCTTTACTATCAAGAATTATACGAAAACAAAAATTAATATATATCTTTTTTTGAAACATATTATTTTATTAAAAACAGATAAAAAATCTTATATAAAAACTATAGGTAAGATATTTCTGTATACAATCAATATATTGAAATTGATTATTTTATGTATTTTAGTTTTGATTTCTTTTTTTTGAAAACAATCATTAGTTTAGCTGTATCTAGATTTATAGTATATTTATCTTTCTTGGGAATTTGCACAGCTTATCAATATAGACTATATTACTGATAATTGATATATATTTGCAATATTTAGAAATCAAAATTTGATTCGAATTTTGGTAATTCGATAATTAGAATGAAATCAAATTTTTGGACCGGAGTATATCTACGTATAATATACAATATAGATTCTCTGATCCAAGTTTATTATAGATATTTATCAAATATATAAACCATCCCTATTCCAAATCTAGTAAATCTATCAGTATTTCAATAATATATATATAAGAGAATGGATAGCTAAAAAGCTTAAATAATAGTAACAAAAAATTTGCAATAGAATTGCAAATCTACTATCTATATATATTCTATTTGTAGTATCTTTTAAATAGTTCTTTTGTATTGTATATTTGTTCACAGTATATTGATAACAATATACTGATACAGATATAATGGAACTAAATTGTAACAATTTATCTATTTATTCTTTTTCCAAACAAAAAAAATATTAAATAAACTCTGTTAAAATTTTGTCCCGTTTTGCCAACAAATATATATACAAAGTACAATATAGATTTTATTCGCTATCTATATTACTGTTCTGGATATTTCTATATTTTAAACCCCATTGGAAATCAATATTGATTTATAGAATTTGGACTTGCTATCAATATTTACACTAAATATTTATTTATTTGGTCAGCATAGTATTTTCTACGATCGACATATTTTCTATAGAAAATAGTATAGTATAATATTTTGATATCTCTGAATTATTCTTTTGTCGAAAATATCTATTTTGTAAAACAGTGTAATTGGTATATTTTCTGTCTCGGTATTTGTTTTAGAATCTGCTTAGAAAAATTACTGAACAATGGTTTATCGTCGAAAATTTTTGTCTTTATTCCAGAATTGAAATTTTTGAAATTTTTGAACCTTCATAATATAGAATATAAATATATATAAATCCTATATAAACTAAAATTGGTTCTATTGCAAATATCTGTAAGAACAGTAAATTGAGAGATGAAAGTTGTATATAGATTGTATACAGAAGATATAGTTAGACTAATTGATATAATATTTATAGATAGCGGGAATAGTAGAAGTTATTGCAAAGAAAAAAAATGGATTGTATGACTAGTTGATGAATATATAAACCAGCAAATGTTTACATTATCTTTTGTTCCTATCTCATTCCGGAAACGAATTGTCGCAGATGATATAGCTTTATTATTATTATTAGAGATAGAACTGTAGGATAATTCCTTTGCATATAACAATTTTTCAGTAAAATATATTTAGATAAAATTGGCATTAGAATCCTTTTAGCAATGAAATAACTGACTATTAAAAATAGATATATTATGTATTGTGATTAGATTGAAGCCATGGTATTGTATCTAGCTAATAATATTATCGTCCTTTTCATTCAATAGATGAATAGAATTATTTTCGAAGTATAATAAATAATATATATTCAAACTATTCCTAGCTATTTAATTATTTATTTGCTAGTATACATAGTTCAATATTTTCTAAAATAGCATAAAAATTATTCTGACTATAATTTTACGATACTATATCGAAAAATATATTTTTGAAACGATAATGATCTTGATATATTTATTATATATATAATACAATCACCTATCTATAAAAGATATAAAAATATTGACTGTAGTATTTAATAGATTAGATAGTCGAATCAAACTATTTATCAGTAGAGAATAAATGTAGTATATTATTAATCCTTGCTATTATAAAATCTACGGAAAAAAATAGAATTCAAAACTGTATAGAATTTATTGTAATATATAGTACTATATATATTTGTAGAATATTTAGTCAAGTAATAAATCTGGAATACTTGAAGTATTGACAATTATTTTTTATTCTTTTATCGAAAAACTGTTTTGTTGTTCTGTTACAAATATTTATAATATTTATATATAAAATACCAAATAATCGATCTAATATTAATAACATAATCGGTAAGCAAGCCGTCTATATAAATAAGCTGTCCACTTAACACAAATCGTATCGCTATATCGTATTTTGCTAGTTTTAATCATCTACAATATCACCAAATTGCTCTCAATCAAACCGAAAATCTATTGAACAGAAGGGCAGAATCCTTTTTGCTATCGAAGCTATTCGGAAAAAAGAAATCAATTTGTGAAGCAGCAGCGCGATTTGAAGTATCTCAAATAATACTATACAACTGACTGTCCGGCCATATCTACCAAACTTTTATATACGCGAATAACTATAAATTAATACAATTTGAGAAAGAATCAGTAGTATAATAGATTCTTTCTATAAATTTTTGTAGAGCAGTGTCTAGATTCTCTTATATACAAGAAATGGCAAATATTCTTTTTGCGAAATATGGTAGTGTACTGATTCAAATTGTTGATGAAAAATAGATTTATAATTTTATTCAGCAGTATCTATAGCTTAGTATATATTTTTCACAAAAATATAATTATCAAAATATAAAGATCCAAAAATTATTCGCAATTAGTTTGACTGTATTCAATATATAATTATACAATATAGTATTCTATCTGAAGATATCTACAATTTTGATAAGACAGATTTTGCAATAGATCTTACAGCAATTGCAAAAATTATTATATATACAGACTGTATTGGTTGGAGACTATTTTTACAATCTGACAATTGTGAATAGATAACTGTTATTGAGTCAATCTCTGCTGCTGACTGAATTTTACTATTTTGTATAATCTTTAAAAATAAGATTAGTATTAAAAACTAATTTGATAAATTTCTATATAATTGATGTTTTGAAGTCAGTGTTAATAGATAGACTATTAATGAAATTGATCTCCAATAGTTTCAAAAATATTTTATTCCAGCTATTTCTGGTTATATATACAGACAATATCAACTACTAGTTCTTAATAGTTATAGAAATTATGTAATATTATAATTCAATCAAATCTGCAATGAGAATAATATTATTTCTATATATATATTATTATATTCTTTTTATTATCTTCAATTTTTTGCTATTTTTAAATAATTATATTATTATTTAATTGAAGATCAAATATATATTAGAATCAATTATATCAACAAATTTGATTTAATTACAATATATTCAATTGCACAAACAGAAGTTTTAATCTGTCAAAATATTCAAAATAGCTTTACTACTACAGAATTAGTACTATATAATTCTGAGAAAATGCTTTCAAAGCTAGATATTCAGTTTTATATATCAATACCATCTAGAAAATCGATATTCAGTTTTATATATCAATACCATCTAGAAAATCGATTAAACAAAAATAGTCTCAAAACACCGCAAAATATTACTAAAACAACACTCAAAAAGTCCTCCAAATTCTCTTAATCAGACTATCAACCGAATTCTAAAGATCTACAAAATAACTATAAATTCAACTATATTACTTGAAAACAAAGCACACAAACTACACACTGCTTATAAGAAACAAAAGCAAAAGTGTACACAATCGCATAGAAGAATACCAATAGAAGAAGGAATAACTGTTGGTGAACTACAAGAGATTGTACAGCCTCCGGTTGAAGCTGAAGAAACACCTATTCCCCCTTCTGCAGCACAGACCTAAGCGTCTATCTTACCAACTCAGCCAACTAGGAGAAGATTACCAATGTGTAAAAAGTGTGGGAATGAAGAGCATAGATCTAACCATTGCCCAACTAGATAGATTTTTCAATATAATAGCGTTTTGGTGATTAATAGTATACTCAAAAACGTAGGGTATATATGGGTGGGCGGCTCGCGTACATGGGCGACTCGCTTACCGACTACGTTATATAAAAGATAAATCAAGATATTACGAAGTAAATTTTAGTCAAACAACAATAATAATTATAAAATTCTATTTGTATTGGCCAGAACTAATCCGCGTTTTTAGTAGAGTGTACAGAATTGTCCAGAGATTAGCTTTTTTTTAAATACTGTCATACCCGGTTAACCCGGATACCCACCCCAATTAAAATTTTTGATTCAAGTTTCCATCAAAACAATAGTAATTCATCTCAAATTGACGTTTATTACATCGATTAATATTATGATCTATTTCCCCACGCCAACCACATTTTGTCGGTGCTCTTTTGCGCAGTAAATCTGCCTGACTAGCGGATTCGTCTGTCTTGGGCGATATTATCCGGTTCTGTTCCACTGAATGCTCTGGATGCTGAACTAACTGCAGATTTTCTCTGGCAATTAAACTGTTTCTGTATAGTATCTGCCGATTCGAGTATATATATTTCTGATGCTTTTTCATATTTGTCCGGTATCAATCAGTATTTTTCTGTGCTAATAGTATAGTATTGTATAGTATTTTATATTGGTTCTTGATAATCTGATATAGTATTGTTTTTGATGGATTCGGAGAACTATTTGACTGTTATTTTAGCAGATTTTTAGATATGAAATTTGTTTTTGCAGCTGAATTACAATCCGAAATATTTTTGATGTAAATTGACTAGATCTGCTATTTGATCGGCTAGCCGGTGAAATAGATATTTGAAACAAAATATTTAGTTTCGATAATATAATCTAGATTAAATGGTATAATATCAGTAGCAGCCTTGTATACGAGAATAGTCAGCAAAAAATATCAAATTGATCAATATAATTATAGTCCATAGAGATAAAATTGTTTACAAAACAATTATATATATATATATATTCAAACAGTATAAAAAGTTTAATATCAAATAGTTGAAGTAGATATAATAAATAAAATAGTATACAAAATAATATAATATTTCTCTGAATACAGATTCAGTCAAAGTGAAATACAGAATAATAATTGTAAATATCAAGAATTAATAACCAATATAATTTTGTATATACAAATTTATATATAGAATAAAATATTTTTCAAATCAGCGAATATGTATTTTATCAGTAATACAATCTATTATTTAAAGATTCTATTCATCAATTATTTGATAAATTTGATTCAGTCAACTAGCAATATAAATTTTGGTTTGAAAAATTATATATAGCACAAATAAATAACTATCAGTACAGATAGTTTCAATAACGGTAATCTATTTACAGTTTTCTAGCTATAGAATAGAATACGATTTATAATATTCAGTTTGAATAACCATTTTCGGTAAAATAATATAAAATCTATTATAAACCCAATTTTATCAAGATTGTAAATATTCTCCGCGACAACACTATTCTCTTCCATTCTATAGTTTATATATTCAAACTATATACAAACCGACCGGAGTTCTTTATTTAGAATATACTGGTACTTATATTATTTTGAGGAATATATCAATATTTTATTGCAATATTGAATAAAAATTGATATCCAATTTTTGCCAACAGTAGCCGGAGATTATTTCGCCACACATTTCAAACAGAATATTCGCCATTCCTCGTATGGCAGATAGTCGCAGCGCTGCTCTATGTGAATACATAGAGATAATTCATTCAGTAAACAAATCCTCTTCAAACTGAGTTAATTTTTGCCGGTGGTGATATTTATCCACGCGTGAGAAAAATATATCTGAAACACGGTCATGCAGTGTTGAGAGCGGTTTTTTGTATAGCGTAGCCGCTGCGCATAGAGATTTGATATTGCTTTTCTGAATATTCTGAATAGCTGAAAAGATCTTACCCTCCTGCTCAGCAGATTTTTGCCAGGATTCAGAGCGTTTTGGTGGCATGGTTGCTGGTTGAAGTGAAGAGTATAGAGAGAGAGACGCGATTTGGGGGTGGGTGTTCGGGTTAACCGGGAATTACGTTGTATACCAAAATAATTATATAATACAGTATTCTCTCTCTGCAAAGAGTTCTGCTATCTCAAATATCCGTTACCAGTATTTATTCCAATATTTTGTTACGTACATATCCAGAATATATAATTCTTTTTCTGCCCGGTACATATATCTAATTTACCCCTCTACTGACAAAAGTAACGGATCTGATTTCAGTCAATAGATATTGATATTCTAAATTATAGAATTCACAAACTGTATATATTGTACAAAAAATTTCCCTATACTCAATTGAATGGCCATTAGTTTCCCGAATTATATTTTTAACAAATCAAAATGAATTAATCTGAAACAAATACCGAAGCGACTGTACTGAGATACAATAGAGATATTTTCATAACAAATAGTTTTAGTAGATATTATAATTCAACAATACCAAATCATTATACTGTATTATTTCTATGAAAAATATATAGATAAGCAAATAAATATTAGTATAGATTAAATTGTTTTAGAGTAAAATTGGGCTGTATAGAGTATTCAACTTAGAAATATTAATTTCTAATAATATCGAAAATACAGCAAGGATCGAGTACATTATATAGTAACTATAAAAATAATAAACTGCATTTCTATAGGAAATCTTATTCAGTAATCCTTTTGATATCCCCAAAAAAAACATAGATAAACTACCAGAATAATCTTATTGAACTATATTTGTATATATATATTGTTGCCGATTAACTGCAGATAAATATATAATATAAAATTTTATTCGATGGATTTAATAGATAGTATATTTATAAATAATCGAATTATAGTTGAGACCATTTGTTTTCTATTACTATTGTTTCCATTTTTCGATTATATATAGAGTAAAAAGAAAATTTAAAATTTCGAAAAGAATATAGATACTATAGATTGTCTGTTTATATAATGATTACTAGATTGTTAGACTGGAGATCTGTGACTAGGCAAGAATATCGGATAGTAGAAAATACGTGGAATGGGTTGATATACAGACTGATTCTTGAAGAGTTCAGAAATTCTGAATATATACATAATCTTAAATATATCAGGATTCGGGTGGGTATCTATATGCAGATAATTTGAAGAGGTTTAGATTTCGGATCGATATTGAATGTTTGGAGTGTTGTATACTTCGAATCCAGTGACAGTTCAGCCATTTTATTGATATAGTTATTGCTAAATATATTGACATTATTATAATCTGACAGATTCAAAGTTCAATATTCTAAAAATATATATTATTGATTTGTCTAACAATTATCTATAATATATTATATATCTCAGTACTATTTGATTGTAAAGTTAGTACAATAGTAGTATTGACAATCTTTTTTTATTATATAAATACAAATTTGTTTTTCTATATGGATATATAGATATATTCTAGAACAAATTTAATATCTTATGTCTTGTAGTATAGATGAAATTATCTATTATTATCTTATATTGTTCTATAATATATTCTAGATTAATAAATATAATTGTATTTATATTGATTCTGGAATTATTAACTAGTATAGAAAATCAAAATATATATTTTTATAGCAATTACAGATTCATTGATTATATTCTAGTCTATCTAAATTCAATCTAGAATATTCATTATAAATAGAAAAGAAACCTATTCTAGAAATATATATTCTTGTTTTAGACTATTATATCTACTGTAATATCTACTACTTAGTTCAAATTATTTTGCAGCAAATTGATTTATATTCTTTTTGTTTTTGAATTGTTATAATAGATATTTGTAGAGAGATATTAAATTTTGAAAATAATTTCTATGTTGATTGATATTAGGTTGTTAGCTGTGAAGCTATTCTGAATAATAGATAGTTTTTCAAAAAATTGTATTTATGATATAGTTGTATTCTGTATATACAAGATTATTAATAAAATAATTATATAATTTTTTATTAACTGCAAAATAGCTAATATCTAGTAATTACAGTAGATATAATAAATATAAAAATATATAAAAAAAATATAATATTGTTTTCTGCACAGATTCAATCAAATTGGAATATAAAATAGCTATTATAACTATCAAGAATCTATAGCCGAAAATAGCTGTATATATACAAATTTATTGATAGTATGAAAACTTTTTGTAGTTAATATAGATCAATTTTATTAGTAATATTACTATGAAAGATCTCAAATTATCAATTTTTTAATAAATTATCAAATTAATTAGCAGTAGCAATTTTATTTTTGAAAATTATACATAGCAATAGCAAATAGCTATCTATACAAATTGTTTCAATAGCAATTATCTATTTGCGATTTCCTGATTGTAATATATATTTCCGATTATAGAATCAGTTTATATAATTATTTTCTGCGAAAATATAAAATCTATTGCAAAATCTGTTTTATTCGAAATTGTATATATTCTCCGATTGTATTCCATTCTTTTCAATTATATTTTGTACAGTCGCAAACTAGACTTATAAAATTTTTGGATCTTTGTTTAATTGGTAGTTGTATTGTATTGAGAAATATATTCGAAATTCATCGCAATATTCAATAAATTGAGACAGCCAATTTTTACCAACAATAGATAGAGATTGGCTACTATATACAGCTAGTAGAATATTCGCTATTTCTCCAGTAGTAGCCGGTCTAAACACTGTTTATAAATCCATAGAGATTATTCATTGTGTAAATATATTCTCTTCTAATTGAATCAATTTATAGCAATTTGGATATTTATCAATATATGCAATTCAGCCGTCGGCGTATATTTGTAGTGTAGAGAAAGATATTTTGTATAGCTTCGCTGCTGCGCGAAGAGAGTTGATACAGCCATTTTTGATATTGGAAAGGATTAATAAGATCTTGCCTTCCCGATTGGCCAATTTCTGCGAAGATTCAGAGCGAATTGGTGGCATGGTAGGTGGTTGAAGTTAGAATGTAGGTAGGAAGATGCGATTTTGGATGGGGTGACCCGGTCATGCGGGAATTACGTTATATATCAATAATTATATATTGACCGAAATGGAAAAGAATTTATCAGAACATTGGATGTTTTATACGGAAAACAAGAAATTGTTTCCAAATACAATATAGTGGCAGATATAGTTTTCCGACAGTATAGCGATAATAAAATTGTTACAGTTGGCCAGAAATAGATTTCCAATTTTATCAAGCAAAGATATATTTTTATATCAATATAGTTATCAGTATATTTTATATAAAAATAACAAACTGATTCAGAAATAGTTTGATAATATTTGTAATAATATTATCCGCTATAATATTTTGATAAAAATATTTATAGATTCACTATAAATATTGTAAATACTGTATATAGTATTATCAGTATAGATCGAATTGGAAAAAAATTGATTCAATCTGGTAAACAAAAGTAGATAATATAATGAAAATATCAATTTTTAAAAATCTATATTATCAACTGTTATTTTCAAAAACAAAGTTCTCAATGAAATATAGTATACTATAATATCAATATTGTATCAATTCAAAATTTTTTCAAATAGATGAATAACAAAATTGTATTGTAATAATTTCAAACAAATTTAGTTGACAAATCCAAGATATTAAATATAGTCTTTGATAATTTTCTATTATCCACAGTTATAGCAATTATCTAACAACAGATTTCGGAATTGTTGCTAAACAAAATCATATTTATTACAAATTTTTGATATCGATATTTTATCAGTTATTAAATATATATACAGATAAATTGTACAGGAGAAAATATATTACAATTTATATTTTGTTGATAGAATAGGTTCTCTCAAAATCTATTTTCAAGTATATACTGGTATTCAACGAAATTACTACTGTTATCAATAATTTTGCAGTTACTGATTTCAATCCACAATAAATTCTTGATGAATTCGATATCAGATTGATATTATTTCCAATACTACTACTTTTTTTTCTACTGTATAGTAATCTCAAATCTCTACTAGATCCCGTAATATTTATGGCAAAATATTTTCGAGTAAACAATTATTGTATAAATATTTTCAATTACCTTCCAATTCGCTCGGACAGAAAATAAATCAACTGGAAAAAGAAACCGAATATACTATATATAATATTGTATTATTGAAAAAAAATCAAAGAATTGCAAACCGAATTGAATTCCCAAAAATACAAATATACTAACTATATCTAATATTCGAATATCTAACCGATCTGGAGGAAATACTGAATTGATGGAGAGACATCGGCAAACCGAGATAGTGACCGATAAAATAGTGAGTGATGGTGGTAAAAATGGATTGCCGACCGATGATACAGAATAGATCCAATATCCACATCAGAGATATGGGAACTGTCGAAACATAGAATAATAATGTGACAGATACTTCGTTCTTAATAGCAATAATGAGAATGAAAAGTACTGTGTTGGTGATGTTATTGATTCACAGCTAAACCCTGAGGCAAATGGCCAGCTTGTATCCCATCTACATTAATATACGTAAATAGATTATTGTAAGCAATTTTAGTTTGTATTATCTACTATGTCCAAAAACATTTTCGTTACTTTATTAGATAAAAATATCAACATTCTGATTACTTAAGAAGAGAATTATGGATTTGATTTAATAATTAGAGATAGTACAATTATATTTAGCAATCAACTATTTGACTATCAGATAAATTCGATTTTTTATCTTATCAAGAAAACTTTTATTGTTGTTAAATACAGATACAATATATCATACGATTCTATTTTCAGTATAGATAGTGTATATTGTTATTTATTTTAATCATATTGGTATAAGAAACTTTTTCAAACTGAACAACAAATAAGAATAACAGTAATTGAAAATATAAATTTTCAAAAACTAATTATCAACAGGTTTTGACAAATTATGGTATCAGAATTTTGACTTTAAATTTTCTTCAATTGAATAAACAATCGATAAAATTCATTTAAAATACTCCCAATCTTATTTTATTTTATTATCAAAAATTCGACAAAAATAGTACTTATATATCATAAATAAGTATAGATATTGGTTTACAACTGAATTGGATATAAAATTCAAATCAGTCAGTATTATTTCGATATTGAAATATTTCATTTTTTATATATTTTATAGTTTTTCGATATCGATATTTTTTCGATTGTCAAATAAATATATAGTTAGAATATTCAAAAAAGATTGTACCATAATATCTACTCTACCGACAAATTGAATTTCTGAAAATCTGATCTCATATATATATACAATAATATTCAATAAAATCAATATCATTAGCAACAATATTCTATAAATTCGATATTCAATTATTATGAATATCCACAATATTCTTCTATTCAATATAATGACAGCCGTAACTATCTACTGGATTCTATTATATTTATCAACCGATACTTTTTTATTGAAGTATTGTTTTATCGAAAATTCGATCGAATAAAAAGTATATGAGTATATGAGTTCAACAAATACATTGAATGTACAAAACATAAAATTAATATAATAAGAAAACAGATAAACAATTGCAAACAGAATTGGTTTCCAAAGTATATATGCTATATCTGATACTCGAACAACTCTTCGATCCGATATAACTAGTCGAATATTACAGCCAAATGTCCCGAAAAACGGTATAGCAGAAATGGAGTAACCCCAACTGAAACAGAATTGGCCAATCAAGAGCCACCATAAAGATGTATTCTTTGGTCGAAATACAGAGTACAGACGAAACAAATGTCCTAATAATAGTTTAAGAAACCAATATCTAATAATGTTGTAGGGTGGAGATACAGTTTTGATATTAACGGATGATGATATAAACCGGTGGCCCATTCGATTACTCTGATCCGATCAAGGATTACGTTACAAAGGACAGCTAATCTCTTGATATATAAGTAATATTTAAAACAAATATTTTTCCGTGTAGTATTAGTTTATTATATAAAATGTCGATAATATCTATATATCGAAAAGTTTTTATCTAATATCAATAGTCTCTAGAAAGTTGCCAAAATTGTTTGCAAACAAGATTAGATTTTTTATCTTGATTCTTTACAATAGTCGTCGCGAATATACTATATTTACCAAAGAAACTATCTATATATAATTCTTTGTTGCTATATCAAACATCGGTTTTTGTGAAATTAATATTTATAAAAATATTGAAAACACTCTCTCTATACAGCTATTCTAGAACAATTTCGATTCTTTTATTAGTTGAAGACAAATTTCTATAAATAATCTAGCAAATGATGTGCTATAATACTTTCAGATCAGATATTATTTTTATTACTGTTCTCACATATACTATTAAAATATCGACTATTGTATCTTTCCTATAGTACTATTTAAGATCTGTTTTCAGCATAATTACTATTTTCGCTATTTCTATTATTATAGATTAACAGTAATCGGAACCATTAGACTAAACTATATACAAAATCTACTATTCAGTCTAACTATTTTCGATACTAAATCAAATCTATAGAATTTTTATTACTATCTATTCCGACGATTTTACAAAAAATAAAATTTTTACTATCTATATATATATCCAAAAGTCTATCGATAAAACTTACAGTTATGTTCAATATCTATTTTCTGAAAAAATATACAAATTCTGAAAAAGACTGATATATATATAGTAACGACATTTGTATCAAATAGTATATATATATATCTGACAATATTTTATATTAGTATCTTTCTTATTATCGCTATATATATTAGATTCCCGAATCTTTTGTCAACAGACTAGTAATTTTCCGATCAACTAATACATTGTATTTTTTATACAAAAAACTAGATTAAAGACAAATCAATAATTATAGATATTTTTCAGCGTTACTTTTTTGTCAATTTCATATTTTTTTCTACAATATCAATTTTATTAATATTCTTTACAGAATCGATTTTATTATTCTGAACAATTTCGATCTCGGCGATAATTCTATAATAGTAGTTGATTATATTAATTTTACATCAATTCTGATATAGAGAGATTTGATTAAATACTTTTTTGTTATATTATTTTCATAGGATTCATAACAACTAAATTAGTCAATATAGTTACTTGTTTGTGTAAGATAAATATAAATTACTATATATAACAGAAAACTATTTCAAATCCATTCAAGTTTCTAGAAAACCAAAATTCCTTTTCCGGTTTAGTTACTTTACAGAAAAATTTGAATGATTATTGTTTATGTATATCGAAAAGTATATAAACAAAGCATATAGTTATTTTTCTTAATCGACCAAATTATTGTGTAACTTCAAGGCTAATAGTGAATATTATCAATATTTTCGATGTTTTATTCCTATCTATATTACAAACCCTTATATAAACTATATTTTCAGATTTATCATTAATTGAATAATCAGCTTTTTGTTTAATTATAATAATATTATTTCACTAATATAAGAAATCAAATTAGTGACAATTTTCCACTTTTTATCTGTTTTATGATATAGATCTTATATATTCTATAGAAATAATACAATGATAGTAACAGTTTTCGAAAATTTCAATCTTGATATCAAATGATAATAATAATTGATTATATTGACAATATTATAATTCTGGTATAGAATAATTTATTTAGTATAGATTATTTTCCTTCTGCTATTCTTAAATACATTCTATACCAAAAGAAGTTCCCCACGCCATTTTTCGAGCACCAAAATTTCAGATCAAATCGAGATTTTTCTAGATATTGTTTTGATATTTTAGTCTAGTTATGAAAATTATAAATAACAGTGTGATATAGTTTTGGAATCAATATATACACTATATCTCTTTTTACAGCTAGACTACAATAATTATATATTTGTAGTTATATGCGGAAATTAATAGATAAAACTAATTTGTAAAATTTGCATTATAGATATCTATTAAAATTACTTTTTTTCTTTACAATTCTTCTTTATATCTATTTTCTGGCAAAAAAAATCTGTTTTAAAGAAATGGAATACGAGATTGATAAATATTTTTGCATGGCGCCACATAGTAAAAACCGGTTTCCAAATATTGCCGAAATTTTGAATTACAGTTACTCTGTCAATAAAATAGATATAAAAATATTTTGTACAAAATAAAGATTGGATGATTGTTTATAATTTAAAAGTTCGTAATGAGGAATTTACTAACAAAATATTCATAATGTAGTGTATAGTGTACTGAATTTACTAGGATTTGCTGTGAAAATTAGAGTGGAGGAACTTCTCATGGGCTGGAATGCATTTTGTAGTAAATATACTCATCAATTTCTATTTTGTATCAGACCAATACAAATTACTATGTATAGAACAATAATATATTCAATCAATTTTGCTTTAGAATAGATCCGAAACTTTTCCTAATTATTTGATTAATTTGCTTACAGTATCGATATTCGATCAATTGGTTTCTATAATAACTCAATTACATTTTTTATCTAATACCTGAATACTATCATCGATAAATATTTTTATTAAAAAATTCTATATTGATTATTTTTGCAAAAAAAAATTGTATATTATTTTCAACAAATATAAATAATCATATAATTTTTTCAGTTCATTACTGATTATTCAATATAGTAAACTATTGATATATTATATTGAAAACTATAGGAAATTGGTATAACACTATTTTTGCTCTATAGAATATGAGAATTTTTATTGTATTGCAAATATTTTCTGTGTGATTTTCGAGACTTTATTATTTCTTCAATTCGTCAGTATTGTGTATATATCAATTTGCTAAAAAAATTGATTAGAAAAATACATCAAATCAGAAATTCTACAATTTTATCAACGCTGTTTTTCTATTATAATATCCTATTATAAATATACAATAAATTAAGATATTAGAATCTTGAACAAATCGAATTTTTACAATATCCTTTCAATAGATTTCTATTTATATTGTTCTAAACGAATCAACACAACATTGAAAAGATCAAATATTCCATAATTGTTTTGACAGAACAAATATAACAATAATATATATCGATAATAGTAATTCTGAAATCAATATAGATATATATTTTTTATCAGGTTCGATATTGTAAACAAACAACTACAATTTTTGGCTGATTATTTTACTTATACAATCATACTGTAAAATATGTATTTAATTCTGCAATAGATGTATGTCTATTTTCAAAATCGATATCTTTATATTTAAAAAGTATTATTTTTATATTTTTTGCAAGCAATCAGACAACAATCCAAACCATTTTTTTTTTGGCCAGAGTTTTGATACTATTTTACAAAATAGAAACAGTACTGGATCAATAGTTCCAACAATTTTTACTGTTTTAATAGTAATATATTCGTATGAATACAATCAAACAAAATTGTTCTGACAATTTACTTTGCTATTTTTGTTTACTAATACAAAATGTATTAAATACAAATCCTGCTCAAAATTCTGTCCACTGTCAATACAAAAATTATATAAACAATTCGATTTACTCTGTTATACTATTTCCGTTACAGTTTTGATTGTTTTTGTACTCCAGATTCGATTCAAAATCAATATTTTTGAATTATATAATTTTATCCAATCAAATTTCGTTATCAAAGCAATTCAATTTATGCTAAATCTATATATATTTGATCAATATTAAGTTTCTTTTACTATTTATATATTTGTTGTATTTTCAAATCACTATTTTTTCAGTTGTTATTTTTTTACGTATAAATATCTATATTGTATATCAGCACAGGCAATTTATTATTTTGGAATACAGACCGGTCGGTTTACCGTAGAAAAATTTTATTTCGTTCGCAGAACAGAGGATTTCGAAAAAATTATAATCTAGAATATAAATATTTATCGATCAACCCGGTTCTACTGTTATTTCCAATGGAAAGGATAAACAAAATAAATAGAAGTCTTTGTATGTATTTAGATGGAAACAATTAAATGACCACTGTTGTAATGACTATTTAAAAAACTAAATTTGCCAAAAAAAAAAACTGAATTATATAATATCCTTTGATATATATAATTGCGGTGAATCTCTAAACCGTTCTGTAGAATCTGTTGTCAAATCCGAGTTAGGTCCCACAAATATGAATATGATATTATTATTGTTATTAGTATTATTATTATTATTATTATTATTATTTTTCACGATTAAGTTCCGAAGTATTTTGTTCAGACTATTTCCACGAAGAAAAAGATTAACAAAACTCTGGGATATTCCATTAAGATATATATAGCGAAGTTGGTCTGAAAAAATATCAATTTTTTTGTGGATAATTATCAAAAATATAGTCATTTCAAACAATTGTACTGATATTTGGAGAATATCTATAGTAATTTCGATGTTTATTTCAGAACTACAGTAAATATTCGTTAGTGCGATCCTTGATTAAACAGATTTCAATTACATAACAAATTCACTGTTTGCTAATTTGGTTCTCTCATATTATACAACAATTTTGCCACATACTACATTATTAGTAATTCAATCGATTATTCCTATACTATTGTTATACAAAATATTATATCAGCAGCCTTTACCGCTATTATATCTTTCCGCCCAACCATTTCGATTGGGCAGAAACAAGTTTTGCGAATATATGAACAGACAATTTTTTTTTTGCTGAACATTATTATTATCTGCAAATAATTCAATATCTTATTATGTTTTTCAGTTATTGGGTTTTTTTATTATATTGTCAATAAATATCGAAATTCTGAATATTGATTTGAACAATCTTGAAGACATACAGTTTTGCAGAACAATCAAAAATCAAGAATTATGATTATTGAAAATATTTCAAGATTTTGCCAGAAAATTCAAGTTTTTTATTACAAATTGTTAATTACAATAATTTGTTTTTCGAATATACAATCAAAAACTTTTTTTGATAAATAATTTTTCTGTATATAAAAGACTGTTTGTAACGTCAGTTTTTCTGGTTAACTACTGCAGAATACTGTAATCATTTAATTATCAATAAATACAATTAGCAGATATCAATTACTGATCAAAAAATTATCAATATATAGAAAAGTTTTTTGATATTGTAACTAAATACAATATATATTTATTAAACATAATATTGGTTGTAATTCTGTAAAAAACAATTAACATTCTACAAATTATTTAATAAAAGATTTGTTTCGATATTTCGGATTCAATAATTCTCAACTACTTTTGGAAAAATTTATATACTGAAAATATAACTGAGGATACTACTATGTTTTATAATATACAATATATACAAATTATATCTGTTATCAATAAATTGTAGATATTCCGATAAAAAATTCATTGATAATTCAAATAGTATTGGTAAAAGGATATTGGTTCAGTTCCAGAATTAACAACCATTGAAACTGAAAAAAGAAATATTGATTATTCATTTGAACAATTCTTTATTATATTGTTTCTCTGAATATTAGGACAACCTAGACCATGCCTAACAGCTTAGGTCAACACATCTGGACAGCAGCTTTGACCCTGACAGATGGCACTGTCATCAATATGGCATATCCATCAGCGTATAAACAGGCTTTGCCACCGGCATACACTGGCATGCCAGCAGACCTTGTAACGATACTAAGCTACAAGCTAGCACTTGTTGACTAGGTGAGGGGATAATGGAGGAAGAAGAACAGGAGATCAATTCAATCACTTAGTAGGATATACAAAGAGACTGATTCTTGAAGAATCTTCAAGCAACCAGGATAAGACAAGCAAAGTCATTCAACCTTTTCCTCACGTGCCTTCTTCGAGAAAGAAGCGGTGTCGAATCGGGTTCGAAGCGTGAAGATCAGTAGCTTCACCGTATCATCCTTCAGATCCTTTGTCAGGGATCCCGTGACAGACCTAGCCACCGGTTAAGGCCTAGCTTTAATGAAAATGCTGTCAAATAGCCAACAGTTAAGCTTTAACGGCTGAATATCCTACGTATGCCAAAAAGCTTAACAAAAAATCTAGGCTATAGGTCTAGTAGATGAAGACTAGCTCATTTGATTCAATTCAACATAAAAAAGATCGAAATTCCGATCGAAATGAAAGAAATATCTTATATCTTTCTCTTTTATTTTATATTCAATAATACACCTTTTAATACCATCTTTTCCCTAAGCTTAGCTGTTTCGGCGACATATAGTCTTCTCATTTTTCAGTTATTTTGATTTATTATTTTCAAATAGACTATATATTATTTTCGATTCAAATAATCAAATATTGATTTAATTCTTGATCAAAAACATGCACTAGATATATATATATATATATATATTTTTGAAACTGGAAATAGATAAATTTTGTATTTGTCAATTTGGCCATAAAATATAACAGAAAAAAAAATATATAAAAAAACAGTCAGATTTAGATTAGGAAAATTTGTCTGATTGGCTAGCTGAGCGACCACTCCCCTGGTTTGGTTGAAAGATATCACGGAATCCCTGACAATGAAAAAGTCACTCTGATGAACATTGGATGTAAAATTGATCGTACTTGAATGAAATTTCTCTGACATCACAACCCCGTTTCGGGCATAAATATATATCGAGGTTTTTACATAACGAACTGACTCAATAATTCTGTTTGTATATATAGAATTCCTTGAATTTTTTCAAAAATCAGTTTCTGTATATTCTACTAAATAATTGAATTGATTTTCTATTTTTTCTTATTCATTATTTTTTTTATCTAGTCAAGAAATATTTAGTTTGTATTTTAGTAATATTATAATTTTTAATTTTTTTTGATTATTAGAAAAATAATGATATTCTCGATCTGTCACAATTCTACTGCTAATTCTGAAACTTCTATTGAAACTATATTGATAATCCGACAGAAATTGTATTCGATTTATATCCGATCCTATCCGATCCGATTACCGAATCTAAAATTGAATTAGTATCTGAAATCAATTTTGGAAAAATAGTTCAAGGTAAAATAATTAGTTCAGATGTTTTGATTAGACCTATGCACTGGGCGGCCCATGGGCGGATTTTTGAAAGACCTATCCATCATGGGCGGCCCATCAATGGGCGGGGGTACCCGCGGGTATGCCCAGCAGACCCAGGGGTGGGTCCAATTTCTGCATTATTATATGCGGTAATTTTTCTCTGTTTCAAAAATATATATTTAACTATAACAAATTATAAAAATTTATTTAAAAAACTATTTACTATAGTCTATTCAAATATAGATTTAACTATATCAGTATCAATACAACTGTATTACTGCCAAGCTTTTATGAAATTATGCATTTTAGCCAAGATCCTAAATTTGACCACAACTGGGCCGGCCTATGGGTATTGCATAGGTCTAGTTTTGATTCGAAAAAATAAAAAATAAATCGAATTTGATTCAACAGTAGAATTCTTTAGCAAAACTGATAAAAATAAATATCAAATTCTCCAATTACTCGAACAAATTTTCAAAAAATAAAAATATCCAAAAAGTTTCAGGAAACAATTGAAAACAAAAGATATATTAGATTTTTTGAAAACAAAATTCAAATAGAAATTAGTTTTTTTTTTCTTTTTTTTTAATTTCAATATTAATTTTGTGAAGACTAGTAGTAGGGTTGACTAGTAGCCTTAGTAGCAGAGGGGAGTAGTCCCAAATAGGAAATTTTCAATTTGTTGAGATTGAAATAAAATAGAGAAGATGGTTCTGTCCACCTAGGCCGGGGGGCGACGGCTCTATTTATAGAATAGTAATCTCTGAAGATATTGCCATAGAGTTAATTCTATTAGATTCCATGTGGCGATTAGTGATATCATCACTATCGGTAATTGTATTAATTACCATAGCCGATATTTACTATAGTATAGTATAATATTCAGAGATTTGTATTCGAAATCTAATAGAATTAAAAATATTATAATAATATTTTATTATTAAATTTATATAATAAAAACAGAAATTCTAGATCAATAATCTAAATATAATATTCGAAAATAATTGTAGTATTTATAAAATAAATAATATTAAAATCAATTGAATAATACAGTATTTAAATATCTATTATTGAAATGAATGATTGTATTGTATCCAAAATAATAAAATTTGTTTATAAATATTTAAAATATTTATTTTGAATACAATAATTTTTGACAGAAATTCGAACAAAATCTATAGAATTTTTATAATTAATTTGAGATTTATAAAAATTATTCAATATTTATATTTGAAAAAAAATATTATATAATTTTGATTTAAATTGAATCGATATTTTATTGTCAGAATCGAAAATAATATATTCTATATTTACTTTAAAAAACAATATTTAAAATACGGATATAATAAAAATAATAATAATAATTGTTTTAATTATTTTCGAAATGACAATTAATCGAAATATTCTATAAATAAATCAAATCAGAAAATTTATAATTCAAATTTTTTTTGAAATAATTGTTTATTTTTAGATTCCGGAAAAAAATTTCAATATCAAATACTATAATTACAGACAGAAAAATTATATATAATCAGAATACTCTAAAATTCAATAAATAAAAGATAATTTGATTGTAAATCAACAGAAAAAAAAATAAAAAACTGGAATAGATTTCACAGATTCAGATTTCTATTTTCTAATAAAAACAGTTATATAATTTTATATTTTAATATATATTAAAAACAATATAAAACTATATACAGATCTAGATATATATATAGAAATTGAGCTGATTAACAATAAATTTGCAAAAAATATTAATTTCAGAAAACAGAATTTACAGTAGATCTGTGCAAAACCCATGGGCAGGGTATAGATAGACTTTTCGGAAATCGGTCTAGCTATGGGCCGTCCAGATATCCAGCGCCGGCCCAGTTGTGGAGCAAATTTAGAGCTTTGGCTAAAATATATATTTTCATAAAAATTTGGTAGTAATGCAGGTATATTGATACTAATGTAGTTCAATATAGATAAATAGTATTTAGATACTTATTCTGGTTTGAATAGCAATCCAAAGAAATAGATAAACAACAATCTGATTTTATTTTAGAACAAGATAGACAACTATTAATATTAATATAATTTATAATAAATATTATTAATATCGATACAAAAAAAAATACAAATCTGGCAAAATAGTTTTATATATTCTTTATTTCTTTATTAGTTTTATTCTGCAAATCTTGTTGATAGAAAAAAAAATAGCTATTATATATATAGTATTTTTTGCTCTATGCGTGACTAATCGACCTACGGGATAGCCCACCCGCAGGCGAAGCCTGCGGGTGGGCCTCAGCCTAACAATAAAATATTCATTTTAATAACAGTAACTATCTAACAAGGCAGGGGATCCATCCAAAAAAGGTCACTATGTTGTAGAGACACCTTTTCCGCTTCTTCTGATGCCTGAATTTCCTTCTTAGTACATTGTTTTGGTAGGCGACCGTTTCATTTAATCCATTCTCTCTTCTCACAGCATTTCTCCTTCTCGGTATCTTTCATGTGTTTTGTCTCAATTGAATAATTGGCATCTCGAGCTGACAGTGTCCCTGTATCACTGAGAGATTTAATTTGACGGCGTATACGAGTTTGCTTCAACAGGGTTTATGCTGTGCGTATATTTGATATAATATTCTGTGCAATAGCAAACTGTTCCTCTGCAACTTGGAGTTTTTTATAAATATCAAGATTATATTGAAAGATTTTATTGAGATTCTGTTGGTTCTTGATTGGCAGCTCTGCTAAATCAATATTTGTTTTTTGATTTTTTTGAAGCTGTTCAATATTTTTGATTAGAGTATTTGAAATATTTGAGAATATAGAATTATCTATAAGAAATACTGTCTCTCTATAATAGATATAATTAGATACTGAAATATCTATAATTGAAATAAAAGAATTGTTGAAAGATTGAAATTGTTTCAATACTTTCAATTTATTTGTAGAAAAGATATTACAATTCTCAAAGACTTTTCGAAAAATATATCTAGATAAAGTTCTTCGCCGAATTCGATTCAGAACAAACAGAAATTCAGTTTTTGTATATAGCGAATCACTCCAAAAAGACAAAATATTATTTTCAGATCGGAAATACTATTTATAATTCAGAAAAAATAGATCATCAAATAGCTGACAAAAATAGATTGTATACAGTATAAATCCGAATAGTATAATATTATATTCTTTATATTTAAAAAGAAATTCGAAAATTATATAAGAACTATAGCTATCAAATAACAATATTCTTTTTTGTCTTTTATTAATTTTTGATATTGTTCTTTTGTTGAAATAATTCAGCTATTTCAATACCAGTTTATCTGTTATTCAGCTATTGGATAAAATATCCAATGCTATATATTCAGGAACACCAGATTTCCACAGCCAGTCCTCCAGAGAATATATATCTTTGAATATAATAAAAGAAACTATCAATTAGCTGTCAGCTGAACAATATTCAATAACAATAATATTCTTAGAGATATTGGAGTTGAAAAAACAAGATCTTCTATCAGCAGTATTGATAACTCTTTGATTATCTTCTTTATCAGATTAAAAACCAATTTCATCAAAATTGTATAGCAGATAATCAGATAAATCTTTTGTTATATAGATCAATTTATTGTACTATATACTTAAAACAGCAGCTTGTTCTGCTTCTATTCGATTGACTTTTTTAGACTTTTGAATAATAGATTATAATTTCAATTCTGGAGATAAACAGAATATAAAACAGTAAATCTATTGTAAATCGAGCTAAATTGTCAAATATCGATTAGTATTTGATTTATAAATAATTCAATATTAATATTATATTAATATTGTGTTGATATTATACCAATCTTTCACTCTGATCCAGCATATACTAATATATTATTGATCCAATCTTGTAGAACAACCGGTGTAATTGATATACTATTCCTTTGCATTCTATCAATCCAATACACCAAACCCTTTTCTTGATATAGATTTAACACTATATTAGACGCTTTTCGATCCTTTTGTGGTCCTGCACTCTGGCATATATATCCCCGGAGAACTCCATAAGGCACCTTGAATTGTCGGAATAGCGCTGATAAATTAGGCTTTTCAACAGTATAAGCGGCTTCACAGGCCCAAATAACATCGTTTTCATCGAATTGAGGACTTCTAGGCATAGTGGTAGTTGTATAAACACATTGAATAAAAAAAATGAATATTTTGTGGTTAGACTGATATTTTTGTTAGGTTGAGGCCCACCCACAGGCGCATGCCCATGGGTGGACTTTCCTCCGTAAGGTGGATTAGTCACGGCTAGCTGACAGGATACTGCAAAATATTTGGTTTGTGTATTTGTATAATAGATATATATTATATTTACTGCTATATCTTTATCTGGATTGAAAAGAATATCAAATTCTGAGACTATTCTGACTGTATATTAATAGAATTGTTCTATTAAATATTTGATAATTAAATTATTGTCTTCAAATAAAAAAATAATAGAAAAAATAAATAGAATCTATTTTTCTGAATAGAATTCAATTTAGAGAGAGTATATATAATATAAAATTTATTATAGTATACTATTAAAAAATCCGACTATGAATTAGATTCAGGAATATCAAGATTTTTATAATCTTTATTGATATTGACAAATTATACNAATCAAGATCAAAAATATATCAATTTGTAAATACTATTTTTATTTTTATTCTAGTAGATATAATAGTATTCCACACGACGGCAGGCGGGGGGCCCCAAACGGCCGCCATTCGCTGCCGCCCGTGACCGCCTGCCCGTGTCGGCAGGCGCCCTGCCGATTCTGGTATCGCGCCCCTGCCGACGCCCCATCCGGTTTAGCGCCGCGGTGGCCGCTTTTGCAGCTCCCGCCTTCTATAAAGACCGCTTGCCCGCCTCTGCGATTCTCCCACGCACTTTCACCTCGCAAGCACTGTCGCCAGTCTCAACTCTGCTGAGTCGGTTGCCTGACGAACACGTCGCCTCTCAGCGCCG
>JADDUG010000051.1:0-33550 GCA_018340795.1 Penicillium steckii | reverse complement strand
CCGTCGCCAAGCCAAGAAAAGTCCAGCTTTAGCCTCTACGAGCGCAGAATCAGAAAAGCCCTAACACATGCTCTCCCAGGTCAGACATTGAGAAAAACATGGCCAGGGAAAAAGACTCGCTCGGGAATAGTGCACGCCTTATGGAATCAACTCAACGGAACGATGACAACATTAGGATTTTCAAGCTGACATTGAGAGGAGAGAAGATAGAGGGTTGGGCTAATGATCTCACCAACTGAGCTAGTTTCCCAGCCATCTGTTTAATGCGTATCTCGTGTTAAATATCTTATTCATTCTTAGTCAAATCAAAGGAAGGGAAGAATCATATCAGCGGGGTTAGAACCCCTTGGATACAATCCTTACAATATTTGACAGTAATGGCTACTAGCGGAGCGCTGAATAAACCGGACGTCCCTTTGATAACTAGCGCGAGTGAGTTTTTGATTAATAGTGCGATAGATTTCTACGTTCCCTGTTGGAAAATTTACGCCAAGCATTGTAACACAACCCATGATTCGGTTGATTCGCGATTTTTAATTGGTGATAGTAGGACAATTATACTTTGTACGTGCAGTCGCACGGCGTAGGATTGGCAAAAGGCCTCTGCTCTGACAATGTTTGTTCGGCCAAGGTTAATATCGTTGGCTATTCGTCACCCTCCACTCCAAATGATGCGCAGATTTCCTAATATCTCGGCGCCGGCCGAAGCAATCTTATCTTCTGCGTTAACTGATGATGAATTGATTTAATCGGTAGTTTAAGACCACAGCGGTTTGAGGTCATGGACATGCAATGATGAAGGGTTTGCTAGTGCTGAAAGTACGATATAGTGACGTTGCAGCCTCATAAGCGCCGTGATGTCTACCCGGCCAGGCGCAAAGTCGATTTGACTCGTGAACGATATCATTTGTATATGAAAGGAAACAGTAGTTTTGCAAACTGTCCCGTTTCTTGTCATCACACATAGGCTTAATGGCATCTGCCAGAATATGCTAACGCCTTACTGCTCCATACCAGCATAATCCAAGGATAGCTCCCATTAAAGTTGCGGCAGCCGGGGGCACATTGAACCATGCACTCCCTGAAAATGTTACCGCTGCAACTACAACCCACCATGGTTCCTTACCTAGACTCTGTCCGCCGCTTCTTTCAGAGGTCAGGTATCCAATCTCCCACAACCGGTATACAGCTGTGAATACTAGCCCAACTGCAGTGGCATTCACCCCCCTGAGGAAGTCAACAACATACTTCTTTTTCCGCAGCACGCGCCAGAAGCTTTGGATTGCAACGGCCAGCGTGATTCCCGGAAGGAAGAAGTATATTGTATCACTGGTGCCACTCTTCTCATACCGCCGGTTTTTACCCGACCGGCGCAAAGAGACGCGACTCAACCATCTCAGTTTACATACTACTTTGCTAGGTAATAACTAGTGCTCCTGGAAACCTACGTGGCGAATAATATGGGCTAGAATTGGAGAGAAAAAGGAGCATGAGTTTTGACCAGTCTCATGTTTTGAGTTTAGATTTGTTCGTATGTAGCTGTAGCTCACACTTGACAACTGCGAAAATCTGGCCGCGTTATGACTGGATTCCTGCAACACTCAACGGTGGACAGTACCAGCTCTTTGTCTCCTGACGCCTCTCTTCTGTTCCGAATACCGGCGCTCAAGACCAGATTCCTGAGGATGAGTCTCCTCTGGGAAATGGGGCGGTCCACCAAGACTCGCCAACACAGCTTTGTTATCGGCTGTCATGTCGTCAAGGACGCTAATTTCGTCTCGAGGAAACCATTTAGGAATAATCAAAACTCGGAATGGAATGAGTGCTATAATCAGCACGGGAAATCCTGAAAAGGGCAGAAGACGTCAATCATGATACAGAAGTCAATGTGAAAGGAGCTGCTTACCAATTGCAGCGATGGTTTCGGATATTGCGACACAGGCAGCGACCCCAATAAGCTGGCACGCGATCCATAGCATGACCTTGCGGCTGCGGACTTTCAAGAGAGGCTCATCGCGCTGCACAAACCGATCCTCCTGTATTAGATGAATAGCTTTGCGCATGATACCGCTGCTCCCGATAGAACCCCAGCCAACAATGAAAAAAACACCCGCGAATACGGCAGACGGCATAGTGTGAAGGACGACCAGAATCGGTCCTGTCATAGTCCCAATGATCCCTAGCCCCATGACAAAATGCGATATGCGCTGTTCAACAACAGCGACTGCACTGATGACAGGGCGACGGATCTCGGACCCCTCGCCTTCCTCGGTTGGTATGATTCGCAGTTCGGTGTCATAGACGGTCAATGAGTCTGTATGCACAGGCGCCTGCCTTAGATTGTTAGATAAAACAAATTGGATCTGCAAGACACCAATACGCCATCTTACCTGAGGGACTAGTCCATTGGGAAAGGGGATTCCAGTGATTCCGGCAATGAATGTGGTGCAACCGAGAAGGAAAAAGTCCCAGTGAAAGCCAGCCGGCTTTCGGAGAGGAAAATGCCGAGCCTGGGCTGTGAGGCTACTGACATTCTGTGGCTGTTTTAACATCACCGTCAATACAGGTTTATTTGGAAAGGGGTCCATACATGATCATAATAGAATAGCAACATGATCAAGAATCCAAACGGAAGCGCTGCAAACACCCATTTGGTATCCAGTTCCCAGAATTGAATTAGCCAGCCTCGTGGCTGTGTGGGGTAAAAGGCTTTGCTGATGGGTACACGGGTGACATTCGCAGATTGAAGGGGTCCAGGGATATGCGAGAACCCGACCCAGAATATTGTACCGATCTAAGAGCAAATAATGAGTAACAAGCTATGTGCAAACCTGAAATGTTTTGATTCATACATACCACATATGCGTAGTCAGCCAGAAAACCCCGAAAAACGGGCCTCCAAACGGTGCTGGAACCAATGGCTTCTAAACTATAAATTGTCAGAAAGTATAAAATAGCAACCATGCAGCTTATGAATCCAGCGATGTGTCCTTTGGATGTGAATTCGCTAATTAGCTCCTCCACGCCCTTGCCTAAGCTCCTAGTTAGTGAGTTTTATTGCCAAGAATGTTATCAGAGCGTTGATACTGACTGATATAGATGGTCCCGACGTAGAAACCAAAAGTTTCGCTTGAGAAGTCTGTCACGTATCGCATATAGTCACACATATTGCAAAGCGCAACAATCCAATGGAAAATAGCTCCCCAGATTCCCACCCAACACATGAATTCGGGGTAAATGGACGGCTCATAGATAGTGACGATGTCATATATGGTGTAATTAAATAATGAGATCAGTCCAGTTATGCCGACAATCGTTAGAGGCTGCACTGCAAAGACACTGAATACCATTGCCGCCAGAGCAGATGAGAAAAGTGATTCATTGACGCCATAAAATTGCCCAGTCCTCCGATTCATATCCAGCGTATAGGCTATGGCTGGAAGTATGCTAAACATTCAGCTGTTAGTATTGTATCTGACTGTAGGCTCACGCTAACATACTTCACGAAATACATGCGAATGATACTGGCGACGGTCCTGTACGTCCACGCGTCGCGAATGTCACTGCAATAATAGGGAAGGCGTCTCCGGACATCATGATACATCCCACTTCCGACCCGAAGCACGCGCATGCTTTTCCATCCTCTGATATTATCGTACGTATAGGATACCGCAGACCTTTCTCTCTCAATGGGTGGTGAGGCACCAGAGACGGACGGCATGGTTTCGAGTATTGCTGGAGGCAGTGCGGGTTTGAGGATAGAAAGAAGGTCAATGGTCACAAAAAGCTGAAGAAAGTTCAATTTATAATTTTGCTATTCAGGCTCCACTGGGGGCGTGCTAGGCTGGTTCAGTCTGGTTGCCCAACCTTTTAACGAGAATGCACCAACCGAGATCTACCGAGTCCTAAATGCCTTCGAAGTCACTTCACCTCTCCTGGTCTTCAACTCAGGAGGGAAGTTCCACTTACGGGCCCTACGAATGGTTTGTGGCTTTATCTTCAGCTCTGTGAAGGGTCTCATCATCTTATAGAACACATTAAGGGTTCTATCGGCCATTTCTCATGGTCCCACATTCGTTGTGTCGTCATGATCAGATGCCAAGTCTGAATTGCGCAAATGCTGAGTCAGTATTTGCTGCCCGGGCAGAATCAACTCCCGTCACAAGAACGAAGCCACGGCCTGTACAAATTCCTACAACACTTGACGATGCATCCGCTCGCACACCATCCGGACGTGGCAAAATTGTCTGATCTGTTTCAAAATGCCGACGACTTTAATACTCAGCTTACATCTGCTCTAGACTCTCTCAGCACGCAAGATGAAAGTGTCTGCTTGCGAATTGATGTCGTGGTGTGCACTTCGGATCCTGCCAAGTCGACTTTTACCGGGCCGAATGACAAGGTTCTGTCACTAGTACGAAGCACGATAAGCATATTGAAATGAATAACGAAATAACTCGAACTTAGGGATGGTTGAGCATGAAGGAGGATCGTATCTCGGCTATGGGGCCGGGACAAGTTACTTATTCGAAATCTCCAATCAAAGTGTGTTGCCCGTGCCTCGGCGTGTGCACTGTCAAATTTAACCCGTTTGCTGAGATTGAGGGATTAGTCCAACGTCGACGTGCAGTCTGGTCGTGACAGCAGTCCAGTCATGCCTCCGTCCATATGCCGGTCCACCCTTGAAAGACCAAGGCACAAAACCGTTAGCGGACTGCGACCGTCAAAATCGCAAGCCATAGCTGTGAGAATGGAGGATGTTGAATCTGATAAAGAAATAGTAGCCGAAGATTGCATGCAGTCGTCCAATACCACAGAACCACTGGTCCGTCAATTCCACTGTGATACTCGCTTCCCTCAACGCAAGAGAGCCGCGAACGGTTCAACAACTCCCAAATTACAGCCTTCCTCGATAGATAAATTCATCACGGGAATATGGCGACAGGTGCACTCTCCAATTACGTTGAGTGCCTCATTTCCGGTGGTTATCGCCAACAGAATGGCTCAACATGTTCACCAACACTGACGATTTTACAGGATCGCAGGCCAGAGTTTAGTCTTCGCACTGGTGTCAGCCAAGAAGTAAGTGCGGTATTCTTCCGAACTTGGTGATGAGAACCGAATGATCTAATGGGGCCACATGGAGTACTAGGTGTTCAGAGCCATCAACAGCTTGTGCAGAACATACTGTGATCACAGCCGTTCGTCACGAGCTCTGGAAATGGTTATCCAATCATACTGGGTGGAATGCTACGAAGCACGAATTGCATCGATTCGCATCGAGTATCCAGATTGTACGAATGTCGAAGCTCGAATAATAGCGCTCAAAGAAGCCTGTAGCATACTGGGCTGGCAAGAAAAAGAGCTCAGGAACAGGATGTAAGTCGCTCGTTCACATATTGTTTGCTTCGTTCCTATCCCCTTCCCTCTTTCATTTCTCCTCATAGACTTTATTGCTAATAAGCACTGAGGGCGGTGTGGCGTGGCTACAAAGAAATTAAGGATTCAGGGGGCTGGGCTAGTCTGATCTTTGCCGGATCCGGGGTTTATCGCTTCTGCAAGTATAGGATTGGCTTTGAAAACGGCCTCACCACTCGGTTGCGTCACATCGCACCCAGTCTCGAAGTCGCCGCAGATACTCTCCACCCCGGCTGGCGAGACCTCCTTCGAATTATAGACCAAAATGGGCCCCGCCGGTACACTGGTCACCCTCATGAATGGGTTACAGTCGATACTGGACCAGCTTTACCGCTTCAAGAGACCTACTCACATCTGCCATCACCGAATGGCTTCGACTATCAATTCGTTGAGGACTGTGTGATCGACCAGGAGGTGTTCGGTGTGGAGGATCCTCGTCACGAGCCAGAGGTAGACCCCGATTTGTGTCAAATATGCAAGGAAAAACAATCGGATAATGCGACATCCAACTACTGTTCCTGTTTTTCAAATCTTTTTGGCTGTGTTCGTTGTCCTTCTCCGGTCCAAATATTTCACACAGCTAGTGGCAAGAATAATGGAGTGGTTGCTCGCTGCGTATGTTGTTTTAAAGTCCCTTCTCTGTTCAATCGCCTTTCTTTATTTTAATGGTCTGCGTACTTACTGATGTGTGAAAGCCATTTGAACGAGGCACAGCTATTGCAGAATTCGTTGGTTTCATTACTCTCGGAATTGACGGTATGGATGTGATGATGGGCGGAACACCAGAACGACCTTATCAAATTTTCCAAGGCCACCTTGGTAATTTCACTCGTTTCATCAATCATTCATGTCGACCCAACTGCCAATTCCAGAGGTTCTATTGGCGCGGAGTAGAACGTGTGCTCGTGGTTTCTCGCGGAGTTGAGGCTGGCAGTGAAATAACGGTGGACTATTCAGATTTTTATTGGAGAAAATTGAAAAAAAACTGTCTTTGCGGGGAAACAGGCTGTCGCTTTCCCCACCAGGGCGACAATAGGTTGTGAGACAACCCAAAAACGGAGTTCCCGGCTCAAGTACTATGGAGCTTCCTCAACAGAGCGAACTACATTCTTATGATGGTTTTCCTCGGGATTCGGTAGACTGGACGCACCTTCAAGCTTTTCTTTCCTGCAAATTGAGTTTTAAGTTCTGGAGCTGTTCTATTCTTTGATGCCCAAATATTATAGGTATCTACGTTGCCAGATCAAGCACTCATAACTCATCGCAGATCGCTGGTGGCAAGAAGCCAGAAAAAGGATTGGTCGAGTAGGAGAATGCCAAAATACCTTCTGCTTCAGTCTACTATCGCCATATACTCTTGAGGTTTCAAGGCAATACAGTAAATTACCGTTTTCTTTCTTTCTTTTTCTTAGCCTAGTCTTGATTCAAAAAGCAACATAAATTTCTCAGTTTCCATGAAAGACAGCTGAATTGAGCGAATCCTAAACTGGTATAATCTGCCTGACAGAATTGACTTTGAATTGGTCGTTTACACTTTCCAGCGCGTCTGCCAAATCATCATGAAAATTCGACCAATGGCCGGCCCTTCGCAAAATGGGAGGAACGATATTGTGGTCATGTTTTTGAGAGGGATCAATCCATCCGCCACTCCTGCTGTTTGCCATTTTTCCTTTCTCCGCATTGATTTGAGTCCCATCGGAACCAGTTCCTAGTGCAGGAATAGATTTCCCACTCATCACTGGGCTGGCAGCAACCGTCGACGAAACTCCGAAACCTGCTGCAGTTAAGGCACGCTTTGTCCATTTATTCCTGACACTGACAAAATGCCATTCGACATCCAATGGTGCGGTTCTATGATTGAGTTGATTGCGCACGTCGACTAGGCTTTGGACACTAGTAACATCAACATTAGTGACTGCCCCAAAATCTAGAATGATTGCTCGAAGAAGTGGAAGTTCGACGTCATCATCCTTGCCGCTTTGGTGAGGGTCATTCCATGGCCTGTCTCCCTTTTTAGTTGGCATCTGCTCATTATTTCGGCGTGTATGCTGAACAAGATATTGGAGCATTGCATCTATGTAATGACTGGCATTTGGGTAGTTGAAGCCTGTCGAGAACCGATAAATGAAGACACCTGGCGGCGAGGGAGAGAAATCAAAATTTGGATGGCTGCCTCTTAGCTCTTCGTTTGGTAAAAACAACGGCCGCTTGTTATCTTTTCCGGTCCAGATTTGTCCCAAAAAATGACCAGGAGGTTTTGCATGTCGGAAAAGCAAAACCGCGACAGCTAAGCAAACAGTGACATAGATACTATTTGGGATGGTATTCGCAACCGCAATAACCAATCCAACTGCGAAAATGATAGCGTCGAGAGGTGCAATGCGCCAGAACTGATAAATTGTGATGGGTGAAGCGATGAGGTCTCCCACCGCATGAATAATAACCGCAGAGAGTGTGGCAGTGGGTATGTAGTACAGTGCATCTGTGAGAGCATAAATAGAAATCAGAACAACGAAAGCGGTCACTATACCAGCTAAAGGTGTCCTGGATCCAGATTTAGCTTGTATAGCAGTGCGGGAAAAAGATCCAGTTGCAGAATAGCCTCCAATGAAGGGTCCGAGGAGATTGGTGATGCCGATAGCAACGAGCTCTTGTGAAGGGTCGATCGTGTAATTGCTTATTCGGCCAAAGTGCTTTGACACAGCAATATGTTCTAAGATTAGAACAATTACACAAGCAGGCAGCTTTGGTGCACACTGTCGGACAACGCTTCCGCTAAAATGAGGAGAGCCAGCATCCTGGAAACCTCGAGGCAACTCACCAACAATATCAAAGGCAGGTTTGTCTTTACGGTGAAAGTTCACAGCCACACTTATTATTGTGAAAACAAAAATCACAAATACAATGCGCAACGCTGAAAGGAAGAAAAACAATTTCTCACGGCGAGGAAATTTGCGCTCTGTGTACTTGCAAACGGTGCGGATACTGTAAAGAGTAAAAAGGGCAGATACGCCCATCGCGGAATCATATTTTTGGGCCGATGGAAGATGTTTAAGAACATCGATCACGACCTGGTAAGTGGGCGCTATCGTGCTGAAATCCGCAGTTTCTCCAAGCAAATGCTTTGCTTGGCCCGCACATATAGCGATAGCAGACCCTGTCACGAAAGCAATTATTGACGGAAGAGGTATGAAATCAAGAATGAAACCCAGCCTTGCCAAGCCCATGAACGTGATGATGCTGCCGCATAGGAATGAGATTGACATGGCGATCTGTGGGCCGGAAATTCCGGGGTAGATAGCTTGGACCTCCATGACGATCGACCCGACAATCGATGACATGACAGCTACTGGCTAAATACCTTGTCAAAATGAGAGGATTTTGTTTCCGTCGGAAAGAGCTCTCACCCCGATTGTGATATCTTTAGACGTTCCAAAGAGCCAGTATACCACGCCTCCCATGAAGGACGTGTAGAGACCATACTCTGCAGGTAATCCGGCTAAGTTTGCATATCCAATACTTTCAGGGATAACAACAGCGCCGACAGTAGCTCCTGTGAATTCCGGATAGTCAGCAACAGAGCTTGGTGTTCCATCAGCAAACGTAAATCACTTACCTGCTACAAGATCACCAAGAAGCCATTGCAAATTGTAATACCTCAGCCATTCCAAGAAAGGAAATAGCTTCAAAAAGTATCCCAGGAACTGCAAGCCCGTGGGGAAAACTTCATTAAGCCATCTCACAACATTTGCTTCAGAATCTGACTTAGGATGGATATTCATGTTCGGGGTAACTCGGAGTTTTTGTAGACCAAATGACACTTGAAGAGCTCAAAGAGAGAGATGTCGATAGTCAACCAATTTAACGTCTGAGATACATAACAGAGAAGTATTAAACTATTTTAACAGTCCTTTTCGTAACGCAAAGGAGATGATGACTAAGATGATGAGCTTTAGATTGAGCGAAAGCTTCAGTATTCTTATCACAATGCTGGGTGAATTTTGCTGTGAATCCAGAGGAGCGTGGGCTAACATGGAATGAGCAACAGAAAAAATACGGGTAACTGAATTCTCCCAAAGCAAAATTGTGACTGTATCATAGAAAATATGCCAACTACTGCTAAATCAAGAATGTTCAGAAATGGTAGTTGGATATCATGGCCAATGAACGCCAAAATAGCAAAATCTAGGCAATGCACGTGATCGGATAGGGGAAGCCATTGTTCTCAAGGGCAACCTAGTATTGGATCTAATGGGTCTTTAGAAGAATGTAGCTCAGAGCGATGGAAGCAATGGTATTTGAAGGGCAACCATAACAACAATGAATGATTCGGACCGTTCATGTATGTATAATTATTGGTTTGGATTCCTATTTCGGATGATGTTGCAAAGCTTCTCACAATACATTCCAATGCAAGTAATATGAGTATAAATGATTCTGAATATCGGAAAAAGAACTTTTAGCAGACAATAACAGCATGTAAGTAATTTATATTGAATGCTACTATTGCCTTTTTCTAAAAATGAGGGTAGTGGAACTATCGACCATGTCAGTCATTTCGAATCTAGGTACTAGTAATGTTGACAATTTGATAATGTATCGACAAATTTTGAATATTTTTTGCGATAAGAAAAATTAGTATTGAGTTACTATATCCCCCGTTTTGCTCTCATAATGGCATGAGCGATGCCATGACAATATGTCCTTATAAAACCCTCCTAATCGGGCTGAATGTCTAGAATCAGTTATCTTTTTAAGCCCAATACTAAGACTAAACTCTGGTAAGATTATTAGGCATATCTCATTTGTAATCGGTATGTCTTCGTTGGATTCCCCTAAATGGCTCGATCGTGCGGGAATGTCCTGATTCAGGTCCACTAGCCTATAAAATGTATTTCTACTTACAACACTGTACACTCCAATACTTCCGTCACGCAACCTGCCAATCGAAAAGCGGCAAATTATGTGCATGGCTGGGAGTCACAGTCACATCATAAGATGATGAGTATTTGGGAGCATCTTTACAGAGTTGTCCGCAGGGCCGTCTAATACCGAAAGCCTTCAAGATGTAGAATTTTAGCTAGAATTTGGAGCCCAGAAAAAAAAATGAAGCTGACTCAACGACGCTTTCGCGACCCGCATGCATAAGCCGAGCGATTCTACGAACACTTTTTTCTTTTTTGCAACCGAGGCGCCCATCAGAAGGACAAGACAAATCAGCTTTCTGTCCTGGAGTCTCGCGTGACTATATGCATAAGGACAATTATTAGAGCTTATGTTTCATTTGAATTGGGAGCTGCTACAGAATACCGATAACCATCAAAAAATCTCAGCCTCCCGTCGGACATGCCAAACTGGGACTTTGCCCCCTTGTTACGTGAATTCGCGTTGGCAATTTCGAGAACCTTGTTGGACGATGCCATAAGAAGACCCAAGAAATTGGCGATGTGACCTTGGAATATAGAGCATGCTTCTTCTATGGTTTGAAATTTTGGAGAATCTGGTATAAAATAGTAAGCTTGTGCCTGATCGCCTATGCATTCCATGTATGTGCGCGAATTGCTAATCCCTCCTGTGTTATCACACAATTGGTGGTGGGTGATCAGAAAATATCATAGTCGACTTTCTAACATTTATGTGCTAAAACACTGATACCTTGAAAAATGTCTCATGATATCACAATGTGTCCCTTTCTTCAGGGACTCTTAGCAATCGAAATGGCTTGGTATGCCAAAGACCTGTTCTTTCACTTCAGCCTGCCATACCATTTCTGCGTGGTGTAGGAGGAACAGCTGGCGACACGGTTCCTTCTAGCGCAGGCGCGTCTGCACATTTTCTTGGGCTTTCCAGAAAGAAATAGCCGTTAGCGTGCTCGTAAGTACAGAATACCCATTTGGCATTCTTCAGGATCCAAAAAGTGAGAAGAGTTGGCTTTTCGCCCTCGAATTCCTGCTTAGCTATTGAACGCTAGTAAACGTTTTATATTCGCTTCTTCTATCAACACTATCTTTCTTGCGCAAGAAGTTTGCCTAGCACTATCTGTGCAGGAGCCATGAGTACTGGCCGCTATATAATGGTGCATGCAAATATGGAGGGAGGTGTGTCATATTCGGTGTCATTCAGGAATGTGCCCATTCAGACACTGCCCCGCAATCACATTCGCTCTACCAGCACCAGTGAAGAATCCGTAATATTTTTTTGTTTATTAATTCCTGACTAGTTTCACGGCCTTGGGTCGGGTGTACCCCTAGCTAGTGTGCACTACTCCGGAGGATATATCTGTTTCTCACTTCGGATTGCTGAATACTGTACGCGGAGTTCAAAGAACGCCTGGAAGCAGCTCACTTCAAATTCTGGCTCAATATCCCTTCTGCTCAGACGATGAGATGGCTTTGAATCGGCCTTGTCCGGAGCAGCAGAATTTCTGCTTAGTTTAATTGCAAAGGGAAGTCATTTGCCGATTTCATTTGATTGCTGAGCATACACCTTTTTTGCAGCCATCTATAATAATGAATGAAAATTCTATTGATCAAAATCAAATCACTGCATGGCTCTTCTTGGATTTGTAAATTTTCAAGGATATACTAGTACTAAAGGAAATGAGACAGTGATGCAAATATACCAAAAGGAACATGTTAATGATCGGGGATTATCAACTACCAGAGGACCGGTGTCAATCCAGATAACTAGCGTCTGTTCTAACCCTTCTCATGATTTTGCTAATGTATTATCAAAATCCAGAGACTTTGATGTACATTGTACCAGACAATGAATCACTTAGCAGTCTGCAATTTCAATTATTCCCTGTCAGTCAAAGAAGGTTTGATTGTTTGACAAAGTGGATTGGAGACGAAACCATGGGAAAAGGGAGAAAGGCGATTTTACGAAACATTACCGAGGTTCTACTTAAGGGGTTCCAGCGGTATCAGCAGCAATCTACCCAGTAAGCTGTACTAACTGATTATCAAGGAAACATCTATACCGCTCAGAAAGAGGTTCACCAATTAACCGAACAACAGAATGTGCTTCTGGCTGAATTTCACTAAAAAGAAATTGAACTGACAAGTTATTTGACCCGAAGTAAACAGTTCCTATCATGCATACTATTCAAATGCTACAATGCTCAGAAAGATTAATACTTCGCTCATCTGGAAAGAAAATGAACTTGATGTTTCCTCTCAGCTTCTGCGAGCGGTGCTGGTGTCGAGAAACTCTGCAGTTGTGCTCGGGATGCCCTGTCACTAACTCCTAGAGAGGAGCAGATTAACACAGTATAGGCCCTATTCTTCATCTGTTCTTACCCACGATTGTTCTAGGGAAAGCCGAAGTAAATATGATAAAAGATTATTTGCTGTTGGAGAGGTTTCAATGCTTGGTCAGTCAAAGATGTCTGTTTCATACCTCACTGAAGTCGAACCAACGAGCCACACTGGAAACGAGGGTTATGAAGCAGGGAGTGCATTCGAGAAAGATACAGATGGATTTGGTGATGAGACAGAAGACGAATTATCTGCCACCCAGATCGACGCTTTAATTTGGCGGACTCGATCGGAGCGGCGTCTAAGTAAAATCCCCGAGTTCCCGAATGATGCTGATAATGGTTTCCATCTCCACTGTTGCCGATGGAGGAGAAAACGCAGGTGACGCCAGGAAGTGTTTGAGATTGATCAATTGTAACACTCGAAACTTAGAAATGACATTTGGGTTGAATATCTAACTCTAAAAACTTCACATGAAGAGAAATAGATAAATATGCCAGAATACTACGAAAGGTTCACAATTTATGCAGCCATAGGAAAATCACCAATGTGATTTTCCCTAGCTTACCGCAAAGATCACGGAATTCCGAAGACAAAAACACTATATTCGCCCGTAGCGTGCTTTATGGTTTTCAGAGCAGGCAAATACCGCAAACTCCTGGCTGCGGTTTGTTTATCTGTGGTTACCCATGGTTTTATATTAGTCTATGTTTAATGTTGATATGCTCGGTTTTGTATAGTGCTTACTAGAGAACAGAAATTCTTTTGTTGAATACGAAATTAATTGACCTATTACTGAATGTTTAACTAGGCAACTCAGTATAGGAGAGACTGATGGTGTTTTGAATAGAACCGGATTCCCTTGCGAACTGAATGGCATCTTCAATGACATCAGCGTGGTATTCACGGGATCCTTCGATAGTAAAACCTCGAGACAATACAGAACCAACCCATTCTTCCTCTTCTATAGTCCGGCAATACCACACATTCAGAGATTCCAACCGGGGAAGTCTCGCTAAGATAGAGCATAGCGCAATGCGATCAAGATGGCTTTCCATCACATTGCGCTGCTCTTCGCAGATGTCGCGCAAGACATCGCAAGCGAGCATGTATGATGGAAATTCGTGAGGCAGGGAATTATTGCCAAAGGCCAAGTCAAAATAATCATCAGCGGGCAATATTTCAGAACTGAAATCCTCAAAATTTAGGATTTCTAGACAAAGGATGTTAATATTACCATGCATGAAAGTAGGAAAGGATTTTTACCAGGCTTGAGGATATCAGGGGCCACGTATGTCAAGGAGACCACATGTTGGCGTATACTAGAGTCCGAAAGGCATTTTAGCCCAGTTAATCCTGTTTTGGAAAATTCGAACTTGACTGCGCGAAAGAGTATAGAAAGAGAAGCTGCCCTGAGCCGTTTGTTTACGCAGGATAGCTCTTCGATATGCCACGGCTCAAGATATCCCACGATCCGGTGGAGAATGGAAGAATGTAGGAGGTCGAACCGAATTTTTGGACGATTCATCCTCAACGACCGCACTGGTACTGGCGTCCGAAATTGTCTACAAGAGCTCAGGATGTGATTGCGTAGTGAGAATGACCTGCATTTAGAAGGCTCACCATCTGACAATTCCGACTTACTTTATTACTATTGAGACCGTCGTTAGTAATTAATGATAGGAAGAAATGGCAATGATTTGAGAGAAAGGGGACAAAATGTTCGAATGCACGGACCTACATCGTGAGCTGACCGCGTCTCATTAGTCTAGCCACGCTTGTCTTAGTTACTAGGTGTCTAGAAAATTTAGAACATGCCTCAAAATTGCTTTGCTTTGCGGAAAGTCGTCATCAGACCTTGATGGGTGTATCAGCATAACCCATATATATACATATATCCGACAGCTGTTAATAGTCTTCGTAGATATGTACAGGCGCGGTGCTTGAATGCCAGGGACTGCTGGCTACATCATCCTTTATTTCTCATACTCGCTTACACAGTCGGTGGGCGAAATAGTTCGCATAGCTTTGGCCTTATTAGACACCTATTTATATCTCAAGATAGTACACATCTCTTGTAGAGGATAAGATCCTAGTCAATCTCGCAGACCAAATACTAGAATCGGCGGGGAAAAGGGTTGTTAGTTAGTTGAAATATTTTAGTCATAACCCCAGGCTCAAGGACATGCTTTAGCCTATCTAGGATAAGACAGGCGATTGATTAGCCTTTCTAAATCCTTCTCATTAATCTCACCTGTGAAAATTACGAATACTTGAAAATATCAAATATTTGACGAATTTTAATTTGGACAGACGACCGGCCCTAAATCGAATTTGGCCATAGTCCGTTGTGTGGAAAAGTACCTAGGTAGTGGGGAGTATCGGCTTGCCCACCAATAGGAGGATTATGTAGAGAGCTGCCCTAAATAGGCAGGCACGGAACTCCGAGGAGAGATTCATACTACTAGGCTTTTAGATATCATCCTTACAACTATCACTATCCCCAGCAATATCACATAAACTACAAATTTCAGTTCGTTTGAGAGTGCTAGCTGGTAGCCTTGCTAATGGTGTTGTCTTGCCCTTGTCCTTTTGCCCCATTCGACCTGCACGTCCCGACCGTGCTACTTCGAGCATCCTATCCCGTTTCACTAGCTACTTGGCAATCGCTTAGGTTAGAGTTTCATTGGCTACGAGATTATGAGTGCCAAAGTCCAAGCCTTATTACTTTATACACTACTTGGAAATCGAAGTCATCTTATAAAATGATCAATACCTGTCCCTTGTCCTGATCCACCAAGTGTTTCAAAAGTATGCGTGGATCTGCTTCAACTCATTTCCATTAGACAGATATGTCAACCAGTTGCTCGAATCCTCAACACGAAGCCGAAAACAGACAAGGTGAAGGGGATTCATATCCACCTTTCGACCCAGGTTCCAGTACTGTTCGCCTTTCCTGGGTTGGCATCCTCTTGGCTACTGTTTGCGCGATAGCGTGTATCGTGTGGGCCTCAATCATCCTCACGACAAGACGCCATTTAGCATACCCCACATCGTTGTCTGAGGGGTCCGCTGAGGCTCTAGCATTTACTGCTAGTATCCTATTGACATTCATTACGGACACACTGGGATACATTCACTCGGTATCACTTCGCTGGGCATTGTACCGTGAGGGACGGTTAGCTTTCAACACGAACATCAGGCTGCTGAGCAGTGCACATCTGTCAGCGGTGAATTCGTGGCCTGTCAATCTCACCTGGGCTAGCTTCTTGATTCTTTGCTACTCATGTACGTCAATACTATTTATACGCGGCCCGGATAAGTTTGAATCATCTTTGGATGGAACGATCTTTCATTCGTCCTCGTGTGCGCCCGGAAACAGTTGCATTTCCCTTAATGGAATGTCACTTCTTCTATTGGGGGTAGGCCTCGCTGTGCAAAATGCAATTGCATTAATGTGCATGCAAAACCACCGGCAAAGCATACCGACTTGGGGTTCTAATCCGCTGAACAACACTTTAGCGGCCCTGCAGTGCAGCGACGTTGCCCTCTCCTCCCATGCGGGTCGATGTATGATACCAGTTTCACACTCTCTTTCACCTCTGGAGAGAATGCCAGTCTATCCTTCACGACGTCAGAGGAACCTCTGGTTTATATTGATGATTCGATGGATTGTTGCTTTTACTTGGGGACTGACGGTATTGACATTCCTTTGGGCGACAATCGTAATGCGTGTGGCTTTTTCCATGTATGATAGTTGCACGGACGCGACATTCAATTGGTCCAGCATGCAAGTTCACACTATAAATGGGAATCAATATCCGCAGAATGAATGCTACGTGGTGTACCTAGGCATGGACCCTGCCTCGAATAGTCCATCTACCCCAACACACTTTTCACTTGGGGCACATTTTGTTCTTTCGATATTCTTTCTCTGTGGAGTACAGGGGGCAACGACAATTTGCCTGCATTGTATAGAGGCAGTAGTCAATATGAGACGCGATGAGCAATGCTGGCGTGCATGTACCTCGCGTAAAGGAGGACATCTATCTACTAGCCCTGTTCTTGGGTTATTACGAAGCTGGGAAGCAATTGTCCTCTTTGCCATCAAATCGGCCCTGCATTGGTTGCTCGGCCAAAGCCTTATCCCACAATACGGTCCAGGTTCATGGTATGACGGGTTCGCCGTATTGTTTGGCATGGCTTGGCCACGTTTGTATGTGCTTGCTTGTGTCACGGCATTCGCTGCACTATTTGTCACGGGCCTAGCGTGTTGGAAACCTTGCGGAAGCCAGCCAGCGGCCTGGGGTCATTTACAAACGTTAGCTAATCTTGTAGATTTTTGGTGTTCACCCTCAGAAAAGCTGTGGTGGGGCGACAAGGGCATTTCTGAGGATCGAATTCGACACGCTGGAACTTCAAGCATAGAAAGACTACCAAGAGTAAGGGAAGATACATTATATGCAGGGACTAATTCTCACCTGAGGCTATCACACTACTAGGTTTTATCAATAATTGCCATAACGTGAATACTCGATTTACAAACGGCGAACTAAGTTGTTGTTTGCAATTTGGCCTGCTCAGGAGCAGGAAAATTTCATAATTGAAAGAGCCTCAATATGACAAGCTAATTCTGTGATGAATTTTAGAGACCAATGCAGCCATAATGATAATAATACTCTGCATTCCGAGACCTTCTGGAAACTGTGTGAGAGGATCTGGTGGGGTTTCAGGCTGTAGTGTCTTGCATAGGTCCTCCCGGGGTTTCAGATGACCCACTCTGTTGCCGATGATGTCTGAGCGACATAAATGCGCACAGGAAGATGAGCCCGAAGATGAGCCCAAAGGTCCCTATCACAGTACCAATTGTGATACCAGCAATGGCACCACCACTTAAATTAGGACCTTTGCCATAGGAATCCTGTGGGATCGGTTGTGCAAGGGAGGCCATCCTTTTCGGGACAATATGAAGAGTTTGCAATATTCCAAACTTTTTGAGTGGTATCATAATGAGTATTGAATGGAGTAGAGATCGCTAATCAATCTTACTGCAGCTATGTGGCCGAATTTTAGCCTGAGCTGCTAAAACCACGCAAGAAGCATAAAATGGTAGTTTAATAAGATTGCTCGAATTCTGCTTTTTTAATTATAATGTGGGTGAGCTTCGGCCATTATATTAGGATTTGAGAGATATAAGGCAACTTCAAAGTCTAAGTTTTGTAATGCTAAAATGACTGGACTGTCAAGTTCCCAAAGTCGTAAAGGTTAGCGATACTAAATTTTGGCCCCAATGGCCCACAAGCTCTTATCCCCTAAAGTTCCGGAGATGATATCTATTGAATTATAATATTAGTCTCTGGATAGCTGAAAGTGCCTTATGCAAGTGACGTGCGAAATCACAGAGAAAAGAATCTTTGAGTAGACCAGGGATATGAGTCTGCGTTAGTAGAATGACGAGGCCATAACATAGCCACATGAAGACTACAGAGTAAACGCTCCGGTACCTCTCTTTCGAGAAGAGTGCTCAAATACGGGGTAAGGCTATTTTGTCTCAAAGTGTGCCTTAAAATTAGGCTGCCTGTGTGATACTTCACGGTTGAATGTTGCATGAGCTGCTTTAAAATTACTGGTAAGTGTTAAGATCATTGTTCTCACTCGAATTTTTTTGGAGGGAGGTGGGGGCGGGAATTACAGGGTGTCGGCCCCCGTAAACGACCCTCGAATGTGTAGGTAGGCCTGGCATGACACCGCCCAGAGGTGTAGGGTTACCCTCATCAACCGATATGCATAGATTTCTGATGTCTTGCCCCTTTTGACTGGACAAAGTGGATGATTCATCCTTGTTTTTTACACCTATTCCGTTGGCCTAAAACCATATCATTGGATACTCTATTAATATAAAGATTTATGTATAAATAATTATGTAAAATTAAACAGTACAGTGGAATTCGAAAACATCTTCCTCTCGAAGACACACGATTTCTTTCCCAGCGACCCACTAACTTAGAGTCTCAACCCCGGATCGCCCTGTTTCATGTCGATCTCGCAGCCAATCACAGTTACTAGAATTCTTAACAGGGGGCTTTCTAGCCAAATTAAGCTTAGAGTGGGGCATTGGGAAAGAAAGCGTCTGTGTCTTCGAGGGGAATCTGTTTTCGAATTCCACTGTACGCATTGTTATCCGTGACTTTCAAGTATTATCTAACGATTTAGATGTTGGAAATGGTCAATAAATGCTATCGAAAAAACAACATGTAAAGTCGTTGATATATATCGAATACATTATATAGCATGCGTTTCTTCACGAGTAGAAATAATATTTAATGAAAAAACCCTTAAGTCGTTGAAGTCACCTTATTTAATATTACCTGAACATTCAATTGTTCTTCTATCTTGTTGTTTTAAAGAATCAAAGATGGTTGATATAGACATGTCGTAAAACGTACTGAATATAAAGTTCCTAATTATTAGATTTAATTATACTATTTTTTTAACCTGAGAGTTACTTGAGGTGCGTTGATTTTTAATACCTGACAAATCGGTGGCCGATTCATCCTCAATTGAGGGCCATTGAATATCTCAAGCGAAGCAGCCACGTTCTCAACAGTTTTCTTTGGGATGGAGTGTAACTTTACTATTACTCAATGGCCGTCACCATCGGGCTCGCCCAGCATGAGAGGCGGGTGCATGTCAATGTAATGACTCCATACGATGCAGCGCGTCGTGCCCGGTTCGGTCGCATTCGGCGCAATATTAACACTGGGTCTACAAGGGGAAAGAACCATTAACAATTTCTTTCTGGGTCATACTGGACAACCTCTCAACTGGGGACCAATATCCAACCTTATGGCGATGAATCTAGGCAATAGTAATGGCAATGCGCTAACATGGACTTCAGGAAGTGTGATTCTGTTGGCGACAGTGGAATGGACCGGCTGCTGGAGAGCATTGGGTTTATTATGCCAGCCTTCAATCAACGGTCGGGGCTGCTTTCGGCGCGATGTATCATACATGGTCAGTAGAGGTTACTTGGAGATTCCGCTTCACTCAATAATCTCACCACCCGAGAAAGACTGTCGCATTCAAGCAAGGTATGGATGTCGTCTGTATTCGTGGGACCACTAGAGACAGGGCTGGTTCTCAACGAATGTTTCGGTCAGCATGGAGTCAAATGTCAGGGTCGATGCACTTATCTGCCATGAACGTACTTCTCTATCGAGTATAGACAAGCTAGCGGCAGTTAGTTTTTTGAGCGACGGTACAATCACAAGTATCAACGACCGGGTTCCCTATCACAGAAAGAAGGTTCAAGATGCAGGCCATAATCCGATGCAGACCTATGCCACTGGCTGCCACCTCGTCCAGGGACAAGGCTTAATCAATTTATTTTCCATGTATTTCCCTTCATAGTCGTACACCAAACAAATCTTTCCCTGCAGTGGATAGTCTCTCAACTGAGACCTCAGACGCTAGGGTTGCTAGGTAGTTCCTGGCAGCAGCAGCCATCCGAGGGTATTCCTTTTTATGCACCTTCCACCATTCACACAGCCAATTTTGATCCTCCATATCGCTTACTTCAGCCCAAGCGCTATCAAAATGCGATCAATGTTAGAAAAGCGAGGGTTATCTTGAGGCTGTAGCCTTTGTAACATCCGGCTACCCACTTTTTGAATCTTATGGCTAGGTTCAAGTTGCCTTGTTGTACTCAATGGCCCAGTAATCCCACTATATCCGTGGTGGAGGTCATCACAAAGAGTTTGGACGAGGTTCCTACCGGCATTTTTCGCACCCAGTTCATTGAGGAGGAGAGCCCCTTTTATTTACTCGAGTATCAAAGTCTAGTGCAGTATAGTATAGGTCAGAGGCATCCATAAAGGTGTAGTACTTCATATACTTCTTGATACTCCCCTCAACAACGCCTGTGATGTTCTCAGCAAGATCTGCAAAATTGTCCTTGCGCTCAGCAACGTCATGTAATAAATCCTGGAACTCGTAATATATTGTTTATTCAAAACTGATCTGGGGTCTTTTCTCCGACACAAGCAAAGTAACCTCTTTGAATTTTGACACAACGTAGTGGATATGAGAAAGTTGTATCCAGTCATCTGGTGAAAAGGAGGAAATGAAGCTGAGCTTGCCGTTAATTATCTACGATGATGAGATATCCGATACTATCAGTGATTTCGAATATTCGTAACAGCCCTACCTATCGTACTGACACTTAGTTATAGGATGCGTGTCAAGGGCAAAACATCAATTCAGACTTGGTGTTCATCGCCTATTGGTCAGTACAGCTACGGCCCACTCGGTTCTCCAACAGAAAATTACCGACAAGAGAGGCCCGCGGTTTTACTAGCGCGCCTAGGGGATATTTGACCGATTGATTGGATTTATTTCCCCAGTTTTCACGGCCGTATTTCGTATGCAGCCCCCTAGCTAGTGTGCATTGCACTGTTGAATATGTACACGCCATCGATGACTCCCATTTGGGTTGAAGCCAACCCAACAGAAGTTACTTTCGCTAAGTATTTCATTTTCAATATGTCCAATTTTCCAATCTCTATTCGTTTCACTCTCGATTTGAACCCGCCTGAGGTTTACTACGGGCTGGTATTTATTGCGCGAATACATGTACCGAATACGTATATGTCTTTCGGGGCATTTGCCACAAGTTCAAAAACAGTGAAAAAGTCATAGTCCGTGATAAATCGAGGGGTGGCCTCAAGTCTGATCGAGTTATACTCACAAGCCTCCCACTCAATTTAGTCTGAATTTATCACTATTGACGAAGAGGTCAGGCCCATCTCGCCTTGTCGTGTACTCTCAGGACTATTGGTAGATGTGGAAGCCACCGCTGCAGGTATTTTAGGACTGTTGCGGTCGTACAGCAGGCATGATCAGGTTCTGTTGCCTCGATCGGACCGCCCCAATTACCTCGGAATATGGTCGGCATTCGTTGGTTTTGTCTCTGATGGTCCCCGAATCAAAGGTTTCTGCGGGAGGGAGAAAGATACCCCTGCGGCTGAGTGGAAAGAAAGGAGGAGAATCAATGGAACAAGCAAATCCCCATAATAAGCATGCACTTTGACTAAGTGGGGGCAACCCTCACGCCTTGGCATAGGAGATATTGATTTTCACATGAATCGTGTCAATCAGACAGAATTTATGCTTGCAGGTTCATCATGTCTTAAGTTATCAGAGCCGAGCAGAGGGTCAACTGGTTAATAGCACTTGCGACGTACAGAATTTCAGCAGAGCAGTTTGGACAGCCAAGTGAATGCGGCCCCATAAGCGTTTCCCCAGTTTTGATTACCTGTCATGCCGATTGGTTAGCATTTATGTTTCAGTTCCACGCTATTGGCTTTTAATTTCCTTGTTTAGCAAAGCGCATGGTTTGAATGTTCCAATCATGACGATTATTTCATTTTTGTGTTCGGTGACTGAACCCCCATCCCTAGCGTACACCCGCCTCCTTGGCATATGCATTTCCTCCATAAAATCTTGTCAACTTCCTGGATTTCGTGTCTTATACCCCTTGGCTGTATCTTTCTCTCATCCTACAACACCAAAATGTTATTTCTTAAATCCATCCTCCCAGCAATCCTCTCTCTCGCGGCCGTCCCTTCATTCGCCGCTACGACGACGAGTAATTGCCCACAAAACTGGTACCCAAGCACATATAAAGCAACGCGTTGCTGCTATGGCTACATGAGGATTATTGACGCTAGTGCCTTCTGCTGTGTCATTGATGCGACGCCTAAAACGGACACTGCATCTACCGCCACAACATCTGCAGCTTCATTTGAGGAGCAATGGGCTGGGGCCGACTGTTGCTTCAAGTTGATTCCTTTCTCGGCTAGTGACTATTCGAATCAAGTCTCCTCGGCATCGGTGGTGGCAAATGCTACTAACATAAGACCTCCGGCTAATGAGGCGACTTCTACTAGCACATGCACAAGCTCTGGATTGAGCGCAGCCTCTGGCTCAAGCTTCAGGAACGTATCAACGTCTGTGACCCCGACTACGAATGCGGCTATGTCGGTCGCTACGGCTAAGGGAGCTATGCTTGGTGGTGCCGGAGTTGCTGCTGCTCTCTTTGTTTTGTGATCTGGTATTGGTTTTGAACATCATTTGACCCCTTCGCTTGAAAGCGTGCTCTATTGTACGTCTTTATGTTGATTGTCCTTCATTATACAATTTCTTACGTTGAACGCAAATACCCACAAAAAACAAACATTGGCCATATCCGAAGCCTCTAGCAAGTGGAATAGTAGAGCCGCAAGTCTGCTTCAGCTTTCTTATACTCCAGCCTCAACATGACTTTTTAAATGCGCCATGAATCTCAACAAATCATCATTCTCATCATCATAATTCCGAGCGAAAATTGAAATAAATGACTGGAATAATAAAGCCAGACTCCCATAAGTCATTTGATGGTATCTGAATCAACTCCGAAAGGAATTAAAGTTAGACGTACCCATGTGCTTCATTCCATTGCAGGACCCAACGTGTATCCTCGAATATCCGTGGCCCAAAGCTACCTTGCATTGATCCAGCAAATAATCTCTTGATACAATTCTCAATCGTAAGTTCCCAATTAATCTCCATGCCAATAGATGTTGACAGAAGTTCATTTCTGACAAGAAGCCGCCAGCAGTACGTAAGATATTTCCTCAGCTCCAAGGCATTATGAGGGTGAAGAGGATCATCGACAACAATGCTTCTCCTGGATGGCTTGTATTCTGCGAAATCTATCACAAGTAGGCAGATCTCCTTTGGAAGGCCCAGCTGTTGGAGTATCCGAATAACTTCGTCAATATCATGCCCGTGAACTGGATAGCTGGAGCCCCCTAAAGCAGACTTGAAAGTTGCAAAACTCATAGTACCGCAATTTCTCGTAAATTGTATCACATCCCATGGCTTTTTCAAGGTACTATGCGATAGCCCGAAAAAAGCCTGATGAGGAAGAGTTTGCGTCATAGCGTCCGTACAGTAGAGAACAGTCAGTTGATATGCATAGGTGAGACGATAATCGAGAAAAGTCTCATCAGGCACAATAGTCATACCCTGAATCGGGAATTGGACATATTCTTTTTTGACATTTTTGTCATACAATTCTGGCTTTGTCAACAAAATATTCAAGCAGAGGTAAGACATCAACGGAAGATAGAAGAACGATTCCATGCCAAAATCTTTTTCATCCCAGTAACCCCGATGATGTGTGTCCCGAATAGCTATCGAGGGGTGAGCTGCAATTTGCAACACAGATCTCATCTCATTGAGGAGAATCAGAATCTTGAACGGTTCTAATACGTCATAGGGTGTCTGACGCCACGGCCATATACGTTGTTCAGAATCTACTATTGCTAGCCAGTCTTTCATTTTTCTTTTCTCGATTGCACATGGGGAACACGTATGAGCCCCGGTTTGTTTGCTTTGTTCAAATATGCGCTTGATCCGATCTGCAACCTCAGCCGAGAAAACTTCTTCTTCGTTCTCTATCGGGCGATGTGCCTTAAGAGTTTTCGCTCTTTCTACCGTACAATGCTCCTGCAAGGTTCTATAAAAACGTTTGCAGAAATATCGCAGTTCATTGGCTAGATTGTTTGTCTTTGTTGGGAAAAGATTGGTTTGGTATTCTGATTGTCGGCATTCGTAGCGATACACGAAGTTTCTCGCTAAAAGATCCCACGGGATGTTATGTGCTTGGTGGACCATTATGTATGCAACAACGCTGCTGTACTCTTTTCACGAGATAAAAAGTTTATTCGGTCAAGATTGCGCCGAGGCTTTTGATTTTATTTATACTGTTGTGGCTGTGTTCACCCGGGATATGATGATCAAGACTGGGTTGATATGAGTCAGAAGCTAAACGCTAAATGGTAAAATAGTTTAATTTTCATCAAAATTACGGGACCGATTGGTTCAGTGTAAATACAGTGACACATCCAAAGTGTCGACTGCCCCCACATGCGAGCCGCCTTGGTGTTACTGACGGCGCGAATCAATTATAGGGCCACTGTTGTAATTCCCAAGCGAGCCGCGCACTCCACCCACCCTAATGTTACCCTATCTTATGGCCCCGTTCCAGTAAGACTCACTGGAGAATGGTCTGGCGGCTTCATTATAGACAGTATTTGGATCCACTACCCTTACTGGGATGTGATTTTCCCAGACTGGCTTGAAGCAATTTTTGTGATACGACTTGTATAAATTTTTGGTCAGTTATAGTTTCACTTCTATCCAAAACTTCAGATTAAACAGTCTAACAGATATTTCGTACAATCAAATCCTAATTTTTTCAATTTCGACGAATTTTTTTTAATAGAATATATTCGAGTAGATCTACTTTTCTAATACAAACCAAACAGATCTGTTTAGATATATCTATCTATCTATCTATCTATCTATCTATCTATCTATCTATCTATCTATCTATCTATCTATCTATCTATCTATCTATCTATCTATCTATCTATCTATCTATCTATCTATCTATCTATCTAAATGTTTGAGTAGATTGTACAACAAACATTACCAGACCGATTAAATAGTAATTATCTATCCTTTGGGCATGGGCAAATCATTGTATATTAAGCTGCATTGCTTCTTGAGGGGTCTTCACGTATTATTGGGAGCGCCAACTTAACATATCGGAAATATGAAATTGGTAGACCTTCTGCCGTCTTGGCCGGAGGCAACACAAGGGGATCACCCTCAACGGTCGTTGTCTCGCACGGTCCATCTAAATGATAAAGGGCGTCGGCTGTGGAACTGTGAAGAAGGTCAAGGGTTTGCTAGGTATGAATAAGCCCCAGCTTGTCGACTTCCCGTTTGATATCTGACGACAAAGTCTTGATCCAAGTTACCTCCGAGGTTTCGCCATGATATCCGGTGGCTCGGGTCTTCTGATTTCGATTCAGATCCTCATCAACAGTGTGAATTGAGTTATGTGAGTGGAAAGAAGAAACAAAGTGGGCCCTCTCATGATCGCCTTGCCTCCCGCCATATATGTGTACGTCGTTTCCCTAGGAACGTCAGCTTTCAAGTTTGCGGGCTACAGCGACGCCGACATGGAAAGGGTATCTCGAGCGCATTCATAATGCAGGTAGCATGTTGGTGGTCTACAACGAGCGATAGATCGCGAAGAACATCCTCATAGTCTTGGCTTCTTTGGTTGACGGAACGGATTTCTTTTTCTTTGTCTCACATTCGTTTTGTCGGAGTACACGCATTTTTCTGAACCTTAGGCTTGACATTTTGAACATCTCGGCATTTCCAGTTACATTTTATTTTGCGGGCGTGGCAGGCATCGCAGGCCCAAGCAGGACGCCGCCGAGGATTGGGTTTATCTCTTGGACTAGCTGGAATAGATACCTTGGATGACATTGTCCTGATGTGGACAGGAAACGCTGCTCGTCGTTGATGGTCAGACGCAACGCGAGGCTCCATTCCATAAGCGGTGAAAAAGATAGTCATACAACACCTGGAACTCAGCAATAGCAGTCACCGAATCAAATTCAACCGAGCAGCTTCCAGAAACTTACAGAACGCCTTATTAGATTTCTACGGCAGTAACTTAGTTTAACTGCAGTAGTTGGCTAGTTGCAGTGCTACATTTCTTTAGTCCCATTGACTGGGGAGCCAATTATGTGGCCGCGAATCCATACCGGTAAACCGCCGATACACCTTGGAGTAACTGCATCGCTGATGCCATCATCTGTTACAGTAACTTTTAAATCAGTTATACCTTTAGGCTTTAATGACTTCGTTTGCGGGAAATGAATATGATTTATATTGTCCTAAGAGGATATTCTGGTTGCACTGTGATTGTAAGGCCGCCTCCAGCATTAGAGTTGTATTTTACGACCTGAGTACAGTACCAAGCCTTAGTACCGTATTTACAATGTGCCCCTTGGCGCAGGCAGCAACCACTCTTTCTCCCCATTGGCAGCTATGTGGGATAAGATAGATCGGGTTTGATAGCATTCAACAAGCAGGCACATGTTTCTCACGCAGTGGAATCCAGAATTGTTTGAAGGCCTTTTTGGATCTCTTGGTGTGAAATATCGCCGCGTAGGATCAGAAAATCTGCGCCGTTTTTGACGAGGGCAACCTCGGGCAATATCTTGTCGCTGTATGCTCTAGACAGCATGATGTGCCTATCGACGTCGATACGGTAGAATCTAATGGCTTGGAATTCATGGCTTACATCTTCCAGCATCGGTTTCATTGCCTTACACCGGTCATCCAACGACGAAAAGTAGATGACAACGACGGGCTCAATTGCCTGTTGGACTTTGCGCTTATACTCTTCATCCCTGGTAAGACGTAAGTTCTACCCAACCTGTAAGCTAATGAATGGCAAGCAACGTACGAGTCAATAACAGTGATAGTTCCACTAGCCATATTGGTGTGGAAGTTTGTGCGGCTTTGTAGGGGAAGTGGCGATATAGGACTAGGACTGGTGGGAAAGCGGGAGGGCGAGCAGGCGATCTTGCCAGAACGCCAGATCTTGGTATTAGGAATTACCACTTCTTCTCTCCCCGAGATACAGAGCGGTGATACCCAACAGGATTAGCGTATCTCGAAATTATCTTCAGGGAATCAAGTCGAAGGAGTTTGCGGTCAAACCGATTTCGAAAACTACTGTGTAAGGAACACTGTAGAAGATGGGAACCGAAAAACGACTGAGAGACTGGACGTTGTGATTGCTATAACTACGATATAAAATTGTGGTGTACCGAGCGGGAACTAACCCCGGACCGATGGCGGACCCCACCCGCGGGAGGGCTCGAACCCTCCCCCAAGATAACCAGAGGGGGCGCCGCTTTTCACACTGGAAGACTTCGAACCGGTCGTCCCTCAAAAGAGAAGAATCACCCGCAATAAGAATGAAGCCACTCGAATCTTGATTTTGGTGGCCCTGAAAGCGAAAACGGACAGGTATCGACTAAGGAGGTCCAACAGCTCATCCGCAGCCTAAATGAATTTATCACCCACCAGATGACCGTCATCGAATCCACCAAAGAGAAATCCTCCAGATCAAACACGACCAAACTTGCCTCCGTGACCAGAATGAAAAGCTCTGAGAAGGGATCGAAGCGCTGCGAGTGCAGCTTGAAGGCCTGAATACACCGGCTCCAGGCCGATCGTGGGCAGCAGTCGCAGCAGGTGTCACCCGACCGGAACCAAAAGAGAGCCGCAAACGCAGAGAAAGAAAAGAACTGCGTCCGAATTAGCATCCGACACACCTCGACCCACCCGTCAGAAGTGGAAACCAACGGAACTAACTTTGGCCGATACTTATCTACTTTACCCCTGAAGCGAACACCCATACTAGAGCCGCACTGATGAGCGGCCCCTCAACACAGGACGTTCAGGTCGCAGGAATCGGCACCACGAGGACCGGATATGTCGTCCGCTGAGAGGGCTCGTACCAGCACGGAATCGCTACCAGAATTGGGAAATGAGACTAAGCTGGTGAAACCTCGACACAGAATAGTCGTAGACCACTTCCCTACACAAGGTCTGGACCTGGGTGGGAACGTTCGCCTCGATGGGTATCTGGTTCGACTCGACCAAAGCCGCGGAATGGATGCTCGACAATGGCCTACTGATTGATGAACGATATATCGGGAGGATCGAGAAATATAAAGTTAAACAGGGACGATGCTTCCGAGGCCAACGATTTGGCTACCAGGCGTGGTCATGCAAAGAGAAAGCGCCACGATGCGGCCACTGTGTCAGCCCTCATGAACGGTCAAGATGCCCACCAGGGATCAGAGCACGGTGCCTGGAGTGCAGCGGCGAACACTCTACTGGAGATCCATTGTGCCCGACGCCTACCAGCCCGCTTTCCTCCCAATGTTAGAAAACAACCTCCGAATTCTACAGTTGAACGTCATGAAATCGAGGGCGAGTATGGAGGCCCTCATCAACGATCAGCAAACCCAACCCCTGGACCTCCCTCTCGTCCAAGAACCACCAATCACAGCATACCGAACGCATGTGAACCATAGCGCATGTCGGCTATACAAACCGACGGTGGAGGACAACTCAGCCCGATTCCGAAGTCTCATCTATGTATCTCCACGAGAAGCTTAGCCACCGTGTCAACCACGATATCCAGAAAATGCTGGCATCTGCCAACCTGCTGAAACCTGATAACTGTCAGCGTCGCTCCAGACTCAATTAATTGCTGCGGGTTAACTATTAGACATAAACTTTACCTGTCTATTGGTGGTGGTGAATTGGTAGTGGTCCACTACCAATTCACCACTACCATGTCTCAATGCTGAAATATAAGACGTAATGTACTACTAGGAAATCTGCCGTCGACTATAGGGACGCCAAGATCACTCACTCACCAAGACATCAGAGATGATTGTAAAGGACATTTCTGCGTGAGTTAACCTTTTCGATTGCGGCCATCAACTTTTCAGGTCATAAAAATAATGTGAGTTACAGTGTCGACCGTTATTGCCTTCCATATTAGAAGACAAAAAATGGAACTATTTCAAACCCTAATCACATGATACAATAAAGCCGAGTTTGGTTTGTGCTCTATTAAAAGCTTGTTACAGGTTTACGTGGTAACAAGGACGAAAGTATAAAACCGTACACTCATGTACTGCTACATGTCCATAAATAACCACTTCCCGTATCCAAAAATAAATACCTTTTCCCCAACGTATAACCCTTCCCGGGAATCCCCAACCCCCCCGAAACACCATGGCGACTTTTGTTCACCCTTCTCCTACCCCAGCAACTGCTGTCCACCAAACCACTAACAAAATGGCTTACAATGTATCTTGGCGGTATTGCTCGACCAGCGGACTCGCTGCGCCAAGAATTTAGAGCTGGTTCAGTAGTAATTGGTTCTTATTAGTTGGCCACTAGCCATTTACGTCTGAACGAATATCCGATCACGGCCCAAACTCCAGCGCAAAGTCCTAAATCTCACTGTGCCAATGAGGTGTGCTTTAATGTATGTCTTACTGCTCTGTACCGTATTTTACACAGATGTAAATCGTATAAATATATACAATCGCCAGTAGCCACTTTTCCCGTCACCTAAAACACTTCACCATTCTGCTAACATTGGCTACGGCCTTCTTACCACTGTATTCAACAAGACTTTTCAAAGTTAAATAATGGACTCTAGTGGAATAAACTCCATATGTCTCCTTCCATCCGATCTGCTATTACTCATTTTTCAAAATCTCCCTACCCTTGATGAACCTCTGAGTCTTGCAATAACGTGCAAATTGCTTTACAAAATTTTCAAACTTTACGAGCGCAAAATCGCGTGGTCTTTAATTGTATGTTCAGTCTCCAGTCATAATTTCTACCCAGCGAATAAGATATTCAATATAATGAAGTGTTCTCGTCCACACCACATATTGGATGTGCGCCTCTGTTACTTGGCCGACGCACTGCATGGCGAAGTCGAGGAAATCACACTTCAAATTCCTAGCGTGCTTGATGGTTTCCTTGACTATGATTCGATATTCGCAGCCACGGTTGAGTCCGGACCGATAATTGACCGTTATCTACGACGAATTTGCCTGTGGTGGAAGCAGGCTGGCCAGTTGAGAAGCAATTTTATCTCCCATATCAATGAGTACCAGGATGCGCTGTTTGATGATAACTCTTATCATCACCCTGAGGAGAATTATGTGATGGCCTGCTCCACGGATTGTAAACCCCACATCTGTCGGCATTTACCTCTATCAAATAGGAACGAAAGCAATACAGTTTCTCAAGAGAAATTCTATCGGGCCGTGATAGCTTGCACCTTCGAAACAAAAGTGATACAACTTTTTGCAATTAGCTTCGAATTAGAAGACGAAATGAACCCGGCCTTAGCCAGGAGAATATATGCCGATTGGTTTGAATGTTCCACCTACACATTACAAGAATTTTTCGAAAACTCTGAAATTTTTGATTATACGTCGAATTATCTTCTACAGAATATCTTCAATTCGCCTCCCGAATACCAAGAATGGGAAAATGGGATACTCGGCCTCGGCGATCACCGCAACTTATTACTCGACAATTGGATGGATTTTCACCGATGTTATCAAAAGATTTTGACACCATTTGACATTCTCGCTCTATTTATATATGGTATGAGAAGCGACGAGATGAGAAAGAAAAGTTCGCTTTACTTGAAAAACTTTTTGTCGATGTCTTCCGTGCTTGACCTTCCGCGTGAGTTTCTGCATGTCGAAAGGGACCTGTTGCGCAACCCAAGCAAGCCCATGTCAGAAGCCTCGGTTCAACGTCTATTTCATCACTGGTGGTGTGCCACTAGGGTACGAATATTCTCTAATGACTTTGAATTCGTCGATTACAGTGTGGCGGTGCATGCCCACGATGCGAGTCCTACGGAATTAGAGAGCGGTGGGGACGAGATCGCGGGAAGCACGATGTTATGTTGCGGGAAGAGGCAGAACAGATTTTCAGCGAATTGGTTGGACATGCTGCAGGCGTCAAAGCCTACGTAGTAACGGGAATACCGCTACTATTTGATGTTGCATTGGATTGGCCGATTCGCTGGCGATTTGATTGGCTAATTGAGCAAGGGTATTCATAGGCAAAGAGCTTCAAATACGTTGGATGCCATTAGATAGCAATACGCACATTTCTCTCCTCTCATCTCAGAGCAGCAAATTGTTGCTGGGGGTTGGTGGCTCTTTTTCTTCTCCATTCGACCTGGACGTTCTGACCGTACAGCCTAGAGCAACATATCCTGGTTCAGTAGGTAGAGTGTTGCGATAAAATCCAGCAGCCTGGGCACTTTCGAGAAAGCATATTGCGATTATAAAACCGAACTCATCGAAAGTTTGGGAAAGCCTCTGGTTTGTATAGTTTCCTTCCTTAATCTAATATTGATAAATAACAAAAGCAACTATCAGGACGACGAAAAGAAATAGTGACTTTCACTCAACGCAAAGTATTACTAAATGAGAAGCTACCAACGTTTAACCGGACTGGCACAATATCGTAAGAAGAAACGAGTATTACACGGACAAATCACTCTAAAATAGGATGGCCGGTCACATCTTCTCTATGGAAATATCTGAATACCGGAAACGGCCTTCGGTGCTGTCTTGTCTTGCACCGACTTCATATACGTAACGACCATCAGAGCCGGGATTTGGATGTGTTGCTCATCCAGGAACCATCAATCACGGCATGCCGAACACACGTCAATCACAGCGCGTGGTGGCTTAACCGACCTACCGAGGGAAACGAAACGACACGGGCGCGAGGCCTAATCTATGTAAATCGGAGAATGTCAACATCCTCCCACCGACAAGTTCCATGCAACCACGCCGACTTGACCGCAATCAAAATCTGGACAACTGACTCGCAGATTCTTCTCGTCTCGGTCTAATACCACCAGTTCCACTTCACACACCCCATGAGGCATCAGCGGCGTTGGCTCTCTCCGCTATCCGAGACACCATCAACCCTACTCGAGGCGACGGTAGACGACTAACCACAGTCATCCTTGCCGGAGACTTCAACCGCCACCATCCAACATGGGGTGGTAACCACATCTTACCTCATTTCTCCGAAGATGCAGACGACTTGATCAATTTCTTCCAGGCTCAAGGTCTTCAGGTCTGTCTCCCTCGAGGGACCGCGACCTTCTGGTCTTTGAGCCACCCGGGGAGGGCGTCCACGATCGACCAAACAGTGACAAACAGTCCTGATCTGATGATCAAGTTCCATCTATACCACGAAAATTACGATTCAGACCATCGTGCGACCCTTTCCGAATGGAATATAAGGCCTCGGCGCAATCCGAGCCGAACAGTGAAGAAAGCATACGATCGGGCAGATTGGGACAAGATTGGCCGGGAGGTACAGCAGAAGATAGAACCATGGCCAGAGGAAAACACACCCGGGACCCTAGATCATATCGTGGGGAGGCTGATAGATGCTACTACTACTACTGGGGTCCAAAGACACCCCTGATCTGAGGCCATCACCATATTCAAAACGTTGGTTTACCCCTGAATTGAAAGGTCAACAAAAGGAAGTAAACTACTTACGACGGAAATGGCAAGAGAGCTGTGTAGATTTCGGGCCACAGGATACCCGGCCCATGTCCCTCTTTCGTGGCATGCGTCAAAAGAGATGGGCATGAACACGAGCGATTGAATGCGCTAAAATCTCCCACTGGAAGCAATTCCTAGACGAGGCAGGAGAAGGAAAGTTATGGAAAGCGGCAACTTACATGAAACCGCGCGAATCGTGGGGGTGCATCCCATCGTTGGTGGTTAGCCCCAACGAGTTGACTAGCAATGAGGAAAAGGCCGAGGCCGTCATGGAGGCTTCTTCCTGACGATGGCGGAAGCGGAGGAGCAACCTCCACCCGCAGCTTCATCGGAGATCCCATTGCATCTCATCACAGAACAGGAAATGTATAGATCGGTGAGAGCTGCTAAGAGCTCCACAGCACCAGATGAAGATGGTCTCCCCACGCTGGTGTGGAAACGCCTTATGAAGCATATTGGGAAGTTCATCACGCGAATCTTTGCCACGTCTCTTCACTTGGGCTACCATCCAAAAAGATGGCGGAGGGCCAAGATCGTGGTCCTGCGGAAACCTGGAAAAGCAGATTAACNAAGTTTGGCATGATGGGAGCGGGACGCGAGCTGAAAGCAAAATGAGGAACGCAAAGTACAGTGACAGGATCGGGCCGATTTAAATGAGCATTTCAAGCATGGTGGAAGAACACAGCGGGGCAGTAGCAGAATTATGGTGATCGCTCACAGGCATTGCTGTGGGCAACGTTGATCACCAACAGCAAGGATAATCGGAAAGTACATGTGTATACTATATAAGTTACATGC
>JADDUG010000050.1:0-34658 GCA_018340795.1 Penicillium steckii | reverse complement strand
AAATATTTATTTTGCAATACAATCAGATTTTGATTATCTATATTACTATTACTATTTGTATTCAAAATATTTTTGTCACTACTACTATAACTATTGCTATTATTAATATTATTATTGTTATTACTATTATTACTACTACTATCTCTATCTCTATTTCTATCTTCTATCAAAACAATAGCTGTTTATTATTTATTATAGACAATTTTCTATTATTTTATCTATTTCTTTTTTTTTGATATTTTTTTTAGCAGCAGAGAATCATTCCAAATTCATTTTCTATATATATTCACTATAAATATAAAATAGACTGACAGCTATTATAAAAATTATTGAAATACAATTGAATACTATAATTATTGAAACAAAAACTATTACTAATACTACTACTACAATTTCTATAATTAAATAAATTATAGAAATCAATCCAGAAACTGCTATTGATATAGCTATCTGTTGATAAAATATTATCAGAAATATAGATATAGATATAATAATCTCAATACAAATTGAATATATTTTGTTATAAAAACCGAAACTGAATATTTTCCAAACAATATTTTCTGGAAATACCANTAATAATCTCAATACAAATTGAATATATTTTGTTATAAAAACCGAAACTGAATATTTTCCAAACAATATTTTCTGGAAATACCAATTTTTTGCTGATTTTTTATATCTATTATCTCTTTGAAAAAAAGATCTCTTTGAGTTTTTGCTACAAAATCAATACAGATTTATTTTATCTATATATAATAAAGAGAACAAATCTGGAACAAAGAATTTATTTATACTTCTATACTATTCTTTGAAGAGTCTATAAATATATCTGAAGTCAGGCTCTCGAAGAAAGAAGAAATAGTTGTTACAGAATCTCTGACAAAGAATCTGAAGAATAATACAGTAAAGCTATAGAGCTTATCTCTGTCGGTGAAGCTATAGATCTTTATATTTCAAATCTGATTCGACACCGCTTTTTTCTCGAAGAAGATATATAAGAAAAAGGTTGAATAACTTTGCTTATCTTATTCTGATTGTTTAAAGATTCTTCAAGAATCAGTCTCTTTGTATATTCTACTAAGTAATTGAATTGATCTTCTGTTCTTTTTCTTCTATTATTCTCTTATCTAGTCAACAAGTGCTAGTTTATATCTTAGTACCGTTATAGGAATTCTGTAGAAATTATATTTTTCAGATTATATATAAATAGTATAAGTACTATATATTTAATAAAAATAAATATTTTTATTTGATTGTTTTCTATACTTTTTATCTTCTTTGAAAGTTTATTATAAATATAAAATTTTAATATTCGGAAACATTTGCTTTATCCAGAGATTCTGATAAATAAACAAAACTACAAATCAATAATTTCGAGATGATAGATAATTTTGACTATAAATTTTGATTATAAAGTTTATTATTTATATTATTACAATTTTCTAATTTTCTTTGATTTTTGGATTTTATTGTTATTGTTCCGAATTCTGCAAAAAAGTCCCCTGAGTTTAATTAAAATTACTATTATCCGATTTTAATTTCGATTTTGTAATCGAATTTATTGAAGATAAAAAATACAAACAGTATTTATTCATTTTTTCTACTATTGAATACACAAGAATATATAAAATTATATTGATTTCTTTGTCATTACAGATAACAATAACAACAACTGAATATATTGAAAACTAGAAATTTGGATTTATATATTTGATCGATTTGTTAAACTATTATTAGAAACATCTATTTATTTACTAGCTTTCTTCCGACAATATTTTAATATTTCAATTCTGAATTTAATTTTATCTTCAATATTGTTGTAATTCGAATATTTTTCATCGATACTATGATAAAATCCAGAATTTTGGAATTATCTGACTGTTGCACAGAACTAGATAGATTCCGATGCCGAATATTTGCCAGATTTCAACTACATTTGGTTATATCATAGCAAAAAACCGATGGATTCCAGTTTTGTAGATAGTCTCTTGTTGAAAACCATCTCATTGTATGTGTATATTTTTAAATACAGTAAGGGACGGGGCCGTGTAAGTGCGGCCGCCAGATCTTGTATATATAATTATTATTTATTTTTATCAATCTAATTGATTTTTTCTATAACGAATACAGTATATTGATTTATTAAAAGACTGCTAGTTTAACTAACAATAGATCTAAAAACCCAATATATATAGAGATATAGTAAAATAAATGTTGATATAAAACACTATCAAAAATAGCTATAATGTTTAATCTAAATATTATTATTATATGTCAGTTCTTGCTCTAGATTTGAATATATCTTTAGAAAATAAAGAAAAATACAATTATAGAATTGATTGATATATTTCTTGATATAACTACATAGTATAAAACAATTTTTTTGGAAAATAGTTCAAATAGATAGATCTGCTTATATATTTAGCGAAATATTTGAAATTCAATAAATATCCAATCTTGAATGGAATTTTTTTTAAAAAATATAGCAAAAATAGAGAACCAATTTTGTTTTCCAAGTTAGCAATATATCAAATAATTGAAATACTAAATCTTGAATTGTAATTAGATTTTTTTTAAATAGATACTAAGCAGTATAGTAAAAGGAGCAATTATATTCTATGTTAAAGCAGAGCAAAAGAAGTATATATAGGAATTTCGAAGAGAAAATCACTTTGCGTTTGAAAATTTATTTTTTCGATAATATTATAAAAACCCGGATAATGATATCAACAAGAGTATTGACTCATTCGAGAATATCTATCTCCGGGAAATCAGGAAAATCTAGAAATATTAATTACTTTGTATAGTAAATCGAAATAAATTTGATTCAATTTTCTAGTCAAACTATTCTATCAAGAAACAATATAGAAAAGTATTTGCTATTATTGAATAGAATCAAATTTGGCAGATATACAATAATCTATATATTGAAAATGAAATTGTAAAGTTATACTGTATATATTGATTTTCGGACAAAGAAAAAATTCCAAAAATATCGAGAATAATATTTATCAGATAACGAAATATTAATTTCCAAACATGATTGTAGTACATTTTGTGACCGAATCAAATCTAAAATATTTTATTCAATCAATTAACTTAGATAAGATCTCTATATCTGCAAGTGATAACTATTTTTGAATTATAGCAGATAATACAAATTGAAATTATTAACAATGATATATTTCTAATATTAGTATATATAGTATATAGTAAATATACAATAAATATTAATGTATAGATAACTTTCTATAAGAAAATTCTGAAATTTCGGCTATAGTATCTAATCGATCAGATAGCTGGATTGAACTGTTCATTTACAAAAAAATAGATATAGAATATTGATAATTTTTATTGTGAACAAGGGGATCTTTATCTCGAGGTTGGGGGCTAAATGTTGATGCCTCAGGCAACTACAGATTCAAGTTTGCAAGGGATGAGTCTGCAGGTTTTATATTTCAAGGCTACTTCTTGCATTGACGAGAAGTTGAAACTACACTATGAGAAACAGTATACTGGTCTTCTAAAGAAGGATGATTACCGATATGCTATGACGAAAAATTTCCAATTTCGCTTAGTGTAGATCGAGCAGCAATCCGTATTATGTATTATGTTGTCTATTATCTTATTGTAGAAAATTTACAGAAAAACCAGGTCTTGAGACTATATAGACTATCTCCGAAAATAGCAAAATCTATATTATAGATTTTCAGTAGTGACTTTAGGATTTTGAATGGTTCTGTTGTATTTTCTTTTATAGAAAAATATATCATTATTCTTCTATTGCGACCATTTACGATATCAATCTGAAATAGAGAATAATCTATTTGATAATAATATATAGAATCGGAATCTAGGGTTTATATGTAACGGGTAGGTTCTATTGTTTGGGTTTATAGATTACCACTCGGCCAAAAGAGACCACAATATCGAAGTGAGAGCTTCGATATTCCCAATATATATATATATAAGGTATAGATAGCGCACGAGTATATTTGACACAGGATTTTCCTGTGACATTACAGGATATATTCAAACAATTAGAAGGAAAATTTGATCTTTAGATATTTTAATCAATTAAGTGATTCAATTTTGCAGGAACCACTGTTATATGTCTTTGGATAACGATACTGTATATCAATTTCCTGTAAACTAGACACAGAAATTGGGCAATAGATTTGGAATTAGATAATGGTAATAATAGACAAAAATATTGTATATATAATATTGTCGAGATTTAAAAAAGTAGATATTATATTAGAAAAACTAGTATTATAAAATCTACGATGAATCGAAAAATATTGGTTGGTATGATATCGATATAGAAAAAGTTTTGCTCTATTGGAACAGTATTTCTAAAAATTATTGTTTTGAGTATAGATAGAACAATGATAAAAATAAATAATATGATTTTTTTTGGAAAGCTATAATTGAATGATACTATAAATTCAGCAAATATAGAACTAAATTTACAATAGTAATTATCCAAATTGCAGAAATGTATATAGTAGATCGACTTTTAGAATTTCGATATCTTGGAGTTATAAAGTTATAGTTATGGTTATCAAACAATTGTATAGAACAATGTATAGAACAAAAATTTTCAGAATTGTTTTAAATATAGTATAGATATATATTATTGAATTCTATATCTAAGTTTTTGATTGTTGTTCCTTTTCAATTTTATATTTAGACAGTTGTTATTTATTCTATATGAAAAATACTATTTAATATATTTGATATTATATATTTTTTACTGTGAATATTGTCAGATTTTAAAAGAAAATATTGTATAGTTTGATTTTCGGACTCAAATATCAATATCAAATATATAACATTATTTGGCAACATAACTATTTAATTTATTAGTATTTCTGATAATAACAATACTATATACAATAAAAATAAATATTGATATCCTTTAGACCAGATAAAAATAGTAGTTTAAAAAAAATCAGTAGTAGTAAAAATAGAACAGCTATCTTAGTAATCAGAACAGTAATTTGGTGTAAGCTATTGATATAATTATTGTTTTTGGCAATCCTGGTGCAAAAATTTCTCAAAGTACTGATTCTGTAATTGATTCAATTGCTATTAGATCAGTTTGTGATCTGATTCCGGAAAATACAAAAACAAAAACAGCTAATAAAGAAATTTTGATTACAAATTTGACTGATACTAACAATATAGATAGATATAGAAATTTAAGCAGAAACAATGGATATTAAGAAAAGAAAATAAAAAGACTATTACAAAAATTTATACTGCTACAGATAATATTAATAGTACTGTTTACTAATACAGATAACATAATTCCCGTTTAATCTGCGCACCCCACCAGAAATCGCGTCCTCCTACCAACCCTTCTAATTCAACCATCTACCATGCCACCAAATCGCAGTGGATCTAGCCATAAATTGGCCAACCAAGAGAGCAAGATTCTATTAGCTCTATCCGATTTAAAAAAAGACCGAATTCAGTCTCTTCGCGCAGCAGCTAGACTATATAAGATACCGGAGAGTACACTGCATACCCGCACATCTGATATACAATCTTGCGTTGACCAGCACCCAAATCGCCATAAGCTTATCCAATTGGAAGAGGATTCGTTTACTGAATAGATAATCTTTATAGATATATATAGAACAGCCTCCAGATTCTCTACAGTGCAAGATATAACCAATATTCTATTTGCTGTGTATGGTAATCAGCTGCCAACTACTGTTGGTAAGAATTGGCCATCAATCTTTGTTAATCGCTGTTCTGAGCTTTGCATATATTTCTTGTGAAGATATAATTATTAAAGAACTCTAAACAAAGATCCGAAATTGTTTCAGCAGTAGTTCACAACTGTATAGTATATAATTGATGAGAAGAATATACAATCAGAGAATATCTACAATTTTGATGAGACTGATTTTGCAATAGATTTAATCTCTGCACAGAAAGTAGTTATCAGAGCAGAATACTATAGATAAAGATTTATTCTATAATTTGATAATCGCAAATAGATTACTGCAATTGAATTTATCTGTGCAGATAGCTATTTATTTCTGCTATATATAATTTTTTAGGACAAAATCTATATAAATAACTGGTTTGATAATCTATCAAAAGATTGATGATTTGAAGTCTCTGCCAACAGTTGGACTACTAATAAAATTGATCTATGATAATTATAGAAAATCTTTATATTATATATTAATAGCTATAGATATAATAGATATTGTCTATTGATTCTTGATAACTATAATAGCTATTTTATATCTCAATTTGATTGAATCTGTGCAGAAAACAATATTATATCTCTTTGTATATCTATTTATTTATTGTATATTCTACAATCTCTTGATATTGAATATTTTGCAGTATTTAAATATATATATATAGTTGTTTTATAAATAATCTTATCTATATAGAATATAATTATATCAATAAATTTGATTTTCTAAAAGATTATCAGTATATACAATTAGAAGTTTTTCAATCAGATACTATTCAAAATAGTTTTATGGCTACTAGTTTAGTATTATCAATCAATATAGAAAGAATTCTTTCAAAACTGAATATCTCTTTACAAACTTCTATATTATCAAACAGCTGACTAAACAGCAGATCTAGTCAATTTATACCAAAAATATCTAGAACAATAATCCAATTGCAAAAACAAATATCCTTGCTTAAACAGTTACTAAAACAATAATCAAATAGTTCTTCAATACTATCAAAGATCTTACTAAATCAGATTATCAAAAATCACTATCTTGCTTTATATAATACTGCATTATTTATTCAAGATAATACAAATCTATACACAACAAATAAGAAGAAGCATCAGAAACGCAATCAGTCGCATCGGCAGATACCCCATCAGGATGATCTATCGGTTGAAGAAGATCTACTACTAGCTGAGCAGCTAAATCAGAAGAAAGAAGCTGATGGAGTAGTATCGCATGCACAGAACAAATTGCCTAATCAGGCAGATCCACCAAGTACAAAGATATCTTCTACGTGTAGTGGATGTGGGATAATTGGGTAAAAAATCAACAAATATAAGAATTGTTAGTAATAGAAAATATTATGGGTGATGATGGAGATAATCGATCTTGAAATTCTATACTCTGGTGGGGTGCGCAGGTCAACCGGGAATTATGTTATATAATAATATAATTTGTGACTATTCTGGCTACCAAAAACCATTAAAAAAATTCAAAATCAAGTATTTTAAGCAAAAATCATAAATTCAGCTAGATATATCAATTTTTTTACATATTGATTCTGTGGCCAATCTCTCCACTATAGCTGGATAGAAATCTGGTGTCACAGGAAATTCTGTGACAAGTATACTCGTGCGTTATCTATACCTTGTATATATGTAGTTTGGGAATATCGAAGCTCTCGCTTCGATATTGTGGTCTCTTTTGGCCGAGTGGTAATCTATATATCCAAACAATAGAAGCTATCTGTTATATCTGGTAACTGTTTCAGCAGTCTGGTTAGACTGTTTGGTGATATAGATAGCAGGAAAATATTAAAATTTGAAAGAAGATTTTCTGTATCAGCTGGTATTAGATCAATAGCTGTAACACTATTCTGAAAAAGTATTTGATTGTAAAGCTTTTAGTAGTATATTAGATAGTTTTTCAAAAAATTGAATTTGTTAGTATAATTATATTCTCTATATACAAAACTGTTTTAAAAACAAGTATATTTATTCTAGTACTGTAAAACAGTCAATACTTGAATCAATAAGTTTTGTATATATATATATATAAAAAAATATTGGTTTTTGTGTAATGTTGATCAAATTGAGATAGAATATAATTCTTATATCTATCAAAATCAATAATCGAAAAAAACTGTAAATATACAAATTTGTTGATAGAATAAATAATTTTTGTACTTAGCGAAAAATGATTTTGTGTACAGAGAATATAATTATTTTGATAAATTCATTTTTTGATAAATTGTTCAACTAATCTGCAATACAAGTTTTATTTTGAAATTATATATATATTTAATAAAGAAATATCTGTAAAAATTATTTCAGTAAAGTAATCTATTTACAAGTTTCTCACTGTAATGTTGATTTTTATCTATAGTATTCAGTCTGTATAACTATTTTCTGTATAGATAGAATATCTATTCCAAATTCCAGTTTTATCAAAATTTTAGATATTTTCGGGCTGAATACTATTTTTAGCAATAATATATTGTATATCAAAAACCAATTTTGTAACAATTCCAGAATATACTGATGAGTATATTGTCTAAAAAAATATGATCAAATTTTTTCTACTGATTAATAAAAACTGATAACCAATTTTTGCCAAATCTAGATAGAGAACAAGTACTATATACAGTTAATAGAATATTAATATAACCGGTAAGCGAGCCGCCTATGTAAGCGAGCCGTCCACCCATATATATCCTACATTTTTGAGTATACTATTAATCACCAAAATATTATTATATTGAAAAATCTATTTAGTTGGGCAATGATTAGATCTATATCTTTTATTTCCACACTTTTTATATATTGGTAATTTTCTTCTAGTTGGCTGAGATAGTAAAATAGATACTTTGGTCTGTGCTGCAGAAGAGGAAATTGGTGCTTTTTCAGCTTCAACTGAAGACTATATAACCTCTAGAAGCTTACCAACAGTTAATTCTTTTTCAATTGGTATTTTCTTATGCAATTGTATATATATTTGCTTTTGTTTCTGATAAGTAGTATATAGTTTGTGTATTTTATTCTCGAATATTGCAGCTGAATTTATAATTATTTTATAGATCTTTAGAACTTGATTGATAGTCTGGTTAAAGAATTTAAAGAACTTTTTGAATATTGCTTTAGTAATATTTTAATAGAGAATATTTGTTGTTGTAATTGAACAATATTTTGTGATGTTTTGAGACTATTTTTGCTTAACCGGCTTTCAGATAGTATTGATATACAAAACTGAATATATAGTTTTGAAAATATTTTTTTTGGATTATATAATACTAATTCAGTAGTAGCAATAATACTAATTCAGTAGTAGCAAAGCTAATTTGAATATTTTGAAAGATTAAAATTTTCAATTATATAATTGAATAAATTGTAATAAAATCAAATTTGTTGATATAATTAATTTCAATATATATTTGATCTTTAATTAAATAAAAATATAATTGCTTAAAAACAGTAAAACAGTCTATATCAAAAGATTGAAGATAATAAAAAGAGCATAGTAGTATATATATAAGAATAATATTATTTTTATTGCAGATTTGATTGAATTATAGTATTAAATAATTTCTATGATTATCAAGAACTAGCAATCAATATTATCTATATATCTGACTAGAAATAGTTAGAATAAAATATTTTTGAAACTATTAAAGATTAATTTTATCAATAGTCTATTTATTAGTACTAACTTCAAATCATCAATCATATAGAAATCTATCAAATTAGTTTTCAATATCAATTTTGCTTTTAAAGATTATACAAAATAGTAAAATCCAGCCAGTAGTATAGATTGATTCAATAATAGTTATCCATTCACAATTTCCAGATTATAAAAATGATCTCCGATCAGTACAGTCTATATACATAATAATCTTTGCAGTTGCTATAAGATCTATTGCAAAGTCTGTTCTATCAAAATTATAGATATTCTTAGATAGAATACTATATTTTATAATTGTATATTGAACACAGTCAAATCATTCGCAAATAAATTTTGGATCTTTATATTTTGTATACTGATAATTATATCTTTGTGAAAAATATACTGTAAACTGTGATTGCCGCTGAATAAAGTTATAAATCTATTATTTATCAACAATTTGAATTGGTAGACTACTATACTTAGCAAATAGAATATTTGCTATTTCTTGTATATAAGAGAATCAAGATACTGCACTATACTGATCTATAGAGAGTATCTATTGTATAAACAATTCCTTCTCAAGTTGTATCAATTTATAGTTATTTGTATATATAGTATTTCGATAAGTATGGCCAGACAGTCAGCCGTATAGTATTGTTCGAGGCACTTCAAATTGTGTCGCTGTTTCATGAACAGTTGTGATTTCTTATTTCCGAATAGCTTTGATAGCAAGAAGGATTCTGCCCTTCTGTTTGATAGATTTTCGGCTTGATTGAGTGCGATTTGGTGGCATTGTAGGTAGTTGAAGCTAGCAAAGCGCAATACGGCGACGCGATTCGTGTTAGATGGGCGGCTCGCTTATATGGGCGGCTCGCTTACCGGTTATATTAACTATTTCAGGTACAGTAGCTGGTCAATAAACTGTTCTATAAAATGTATAGAGATAATCCAATCGACAAATAAATTTTTTTCCAGTTAAATTATTTTATAACCAGTTATATCTTTCTGCAGTAGAGAATACACTATGTAAATGTATATATATATATATGTTTGTAAAATACTGCATTGAGCTTTGTGTACTTCTGCTGCTGCGCAAATGAATTTGATACTGCCATTTGTAGTATTATCGAGAATTAGCAAAATCTTTCTCTCTCAATTGGCTGATTTCTGTAGGGGTTCAGAGCAAATTGGTGGTATGGTAGTTGATTGAAATTGGTAGTCTGATAGATTGATATGTTTCTTGATGGGGTGGCCAGAGTGGCCGGGGGCTATGGTATACAAAATATATTAAAGTTTTGTAATAGAAACAAGAAAATAGTAAATATATGATAATCCAGCCCAACTTCATCAATTATATGGAAATTATAATTGACAAAAAGTTGAGTAAGAAACGCTATATCGACTATTTTCGCAAGAAAAAGATTCAGCTGATTAGTATATTATTTTTTATTGAAAATATAATATAGAAAAATACTGTATTCTATCTCTGACTGATATAGACAGCTTTATTATTCTTGCAACTAGGCACTAACTGTTTGATATAATATTTCATGGATATAGTATACTGGAATAGTATTGATAATCAGTACAAGAATATTTTCTGTTCTATACAAAACCGGATTTTTTTACTGTATTGCAGATATTTTCTGTACTATTTTCCGCACTGTTTTCGAAATTTTACTGTCTGTTCAATCAGTCAGTATTATTATATATTAATATATTGAAAAAATAATTTTCGATATCCTTATTTGTTTACTAAGAAACTGATTGAAAAATAAAAAATAAAAACAAATTAGTTAATACTGATATCTATATATATAACCGGAAATCCTGTAGTTTTATCAATATTGTTTTCTAATTGCAATAATTTGAGATATATAGTAGATTATAATTTTAATATCCGAATCTCAAATAAATTGAATTTAATGCAATATTTCTCTGATAAGTTTTTTTTGATGATATATATTGTTCCAAATAATCAGTAAATTAACTGTATTCTATAGATAGATAGAACCAGAAAACTGATATATATAGATTTCGAATAGAAAATATATCTAATTCAGGCATTAGATTTTTCAGTAGTAGTATTGAAGAAATTGAATAGTAGTATAATTAACTAATAGTATCAATTTCTTCTAGAATATAAAGACTAAAGAAATCTAGAAAATCTGGAGAATTAGGAAATGACAATCAATTTATATAGTAAATACAAAACTTTAATCCAGTTTTTTCTCAACCAGTCTGTCTCTATTTGAAAACTGTACAAAATAGTTTGACTACTAATAAATAAAATCAAATACTGTAATAATAGCTTCAAGGAGAATTTATACGACTTCAGGTATTGGTTGTCTGTATACAAACACAACTTTTGAAGCCAATATAGCTTTTTGATCTTTTTACTACTATTATACAGTAGCCACAAAGAAACAAATTTAAAACTATCGAATTGTGGATTAAGATTGCTTCTAAAGCCACCAATATTGCTGCATTGATATATAAATATAATATGATATATCAGTATATTGATTGCAGATACAATTACAAGATTGTATATCACAAAGTACAGTCAACAATATATACAAATATATTTAAATAATCTACAGGAAATAGTAATTGTATACTGGTTTAATAGATTTTATTTTGTAGTTATTTAACAGATTGTATATTTAAGGAAAATGCCAATATAATTTTTCGCAAATCCAATTCCAAAACTGTTTCAGTAGAAAAATATTTATACAATTTGAACAAAGTCTATTTCAAATTCCAGGTTTATTGGATTAAAGAGAAATTTGCTGAAAAGACTGTACTATTTTCATCACTATTTGCAGCTTTGAATTGTTCGGATTTTTCTATTCTAAATCTATAATTGAAAATAATAAAAAGTTATTGACCAGAATTGAATATATTGCTGCAGATAGCTGAATAGCAGAACTATTCTTGTTTGTAAAAACTATACTATATTTTAAACACTGATATAAAATAGACAATTTTCTGGTGAAACAGTACTTGTATTATCTGATTCTGGATAATTAAATAATATTATAGTTATCAAAAAAATTTTATTTCAAAAAAAATTCCTAATCTAAATGATCAATTTCATAAAAAGAAAAATTATTTTTTAATAATTATAGATTCTATTTAATATATAAGTTTTTTGATTTATATAATACTATAAATATAATGGTATTTATTTTTCTATTATATATTATATATTTGAGCCAATTTTAGAAATCTTTTTGAAATATTGAAAATAGTATTTTAAAAAACAAACAATATATTTGTACAATAAAATAGTAATACTGAAAAATTTCAGATATTTACTGTCAAATATTTATTTCAAAAATAATTTACAAAATAATTGTTTTTAAAATATTTAATAAATCTATTGTTACAAACTATTTTCAAATGTAATTTAGATTAATATTGTATAACAATATTCTGATATTTAAAATATAGGATAGAATAAAGAATCAGATATAGTGTGGTATCTGTTATAGTAATCTATCAGTTGAAATTGCAGTTATACAGAAAATTCAATTTAAAATAGCAAGATATAGTCAGATAGAAAAAATATTATTTGAGTTTTTATACAACAACTGAATTGCATTATACACATAGATAAATTCCCAATAGCAGGATTCTAATATCTAAACTAAACTGTTTCATAACAATTGTCCAAAGAATCTTCAATTGTACAGAAATTATTTTGTTAGACTAGCAAATATTGTATACAATATCACATATAATTCTATTTCTAGTATATATATTATTTTTTTGTTAATAGTTCCAAGAAGAATCTATACTGCTTCAGATATTGGTTCTCTATATATAAACACACCCTTGAAACCGATACAACTTTTTGATTTGTATACCAATTATATATACAAAGAAACTACTTTTCCAGCAATTTAGAGATCAAAATAGATATATATATATATATTACTGGTTTAGATATAGTCAGAATATTATTGTTATCTGATGGCTGTGGAATCTTAGAATCAGCTGTATTTGAAGCTGTCTGTACAATTTGTTGTTCTTCAGTATTATTTTCTGTTTTCTGGCAACCAAGAATGTTATATATAGTTTTTTGTATATATAATTATACTATATTTTATTATTAAATCAAATGTGGAGTTTACTATTTAATTATCTATAATATTAATATTTTTTAATAATAAGATCTTAAAATTAGTATTTAGTTATAATAAATAATATGTATTGAAATTGTTTATATTGATCTATTTACCAATATTGTAGTAGTTGTATATAGTAATATAGGACTAATATTTTCTGAAATAGTAAATTTATTGTTTGACTACAGTTCTATAGTATATATACTATTTCCAAATTTGTCTTTCTAAAACAGTGATAAATTTGGTCTATATATACTATAGATATAAAATTATATAAATCTATTTATAAAATAATCAAAAATTTGATTGAGATATTCAAAAGATTGGATAAAACTAAATTAAGCTATCGTCAAATAAAGAAACAGATATAAGATTTTTTTTGTACAATAAAACACTCTATAAAGAAAATATATCTAAAACTATATAAAGTTATTTTCAAATAAAACAGAATATAAATAGAGACTTGATTTCTTTATAAATATAAAATTTTTGAAAAATTCAGATTTCTATTGATTTTTTCAAAAAATATGATTGCTTTATATAATTTATCTGTAGTATTTGTCAAAAATATAGAATAATTTATCTAATATTGATATGTAGAACAATATTGTAGACCATATTTTCTCAATGAATTTGATAAATTTAGGTTTGGAATAATTATCATTATATATTTTTTGACTAGACTAATTATATTCTTTTGTTGCCCGATATCTCTCCGAATATTGATGCTCCCAATTTGAATACACAATCCAATTTCAATACAACAATTTTTGTCTTTATTCATTTCCATCCAGTTATTCTATTGTAAAGAAAAGGAAACCAATATAACTTGGATAGTAGATTTTTATTATAAATTTTTTGTTCCCAGAATCCTATAGTTGTTGTATTGTTGTTTGATCCTTTTTGGTTGTCTGTTCCTCTTTTTTGTATATTGTCAATTTTCTTTTCGAGAGCTGTTCTGTTTTGGTGTATTAAAAAACCTGTACAAAAATTACAATAAAATGGTTATTTTTTGTTGTTTACAAGATCTGCAGTAAGTAATTGGAAAAGTAGTATTTATTCATATAGAAAAATGCTATAAGTACAATACCTATTAAAAGTAAATTTGTAATGAAATTGATTAAAGGTTATTTTAATTCATATCATTTAAAATTAGAATCACTTTTAAAAGAAAGACTATATCTATATCGTAGATTTAGAAAAATATCAATTAGATTAATTTTTCTATATAACGAAAATTAGATATATCAATACTAGTTTTAAATTGATATTCTATTATAGATTTTTTAATGTATGTTGAAAATTACTTGGTTCCAAATTCAATTTGAATTATAAAAATCTATACTGCAATATCAGACTATCAATATATAATAGATAGTTGAACCTGGTTGTATTCTGTTTCTAAAGTCAGATTCATAAAATCAACAATAATATTGACAATATATAAAATAAATATTCTTGACCTGTTAAATAGATTCTAATTTTATAATTTCAAATCATTCTGTTATTGATAGCAGTACAATGTGAGCAAAAATAAAAATCTATATGTAAATATACAACCAATATACAAAAATATCAAATTTTTATACCAATTTTGCAAAGTCGAAATTTATTCTTTAATTCAGTAGAATTTGAGATCTCACTAATTTGATATAGTATATTTATATATAATCCAGATACTGCGGTAGATTGTATAACTAGATAGTAGAAGGAAATTTGTATTGAAGTTGGGTTGTGCATTGAAAATTGGGAACATTAACACTCGGAATGGTATGAGGCGACAATAAGATATGATTACAATATATTTTATGTACAACGGATCTAAACTGAAATTTTTGTTAGTAAATTTGGAATTAGATAATAGCAATGATAGGAAAAACTTGTTGACAGTAAAAAAAAATAGCTATTTTAAGAGATCTATACAGTAATTTATTGTAGAATATAGATAGAGATATTACTACTAGAAATCTCTATACAGAAATCTGTTTTCGATTTGGTTTTATTATTCTAGTCTATCTAGAAAAATATATTTGCTCTTGAGTCAAAACTTGATCTAATTCAGAAACTTCAAAAACAAAAATAGAAAAAAAATAAGTCGGTCAGAATTCGTTTGTTACTAACAGTATAAATATATCTGTTAGTAGATATGATATAATAATAATATTGTGATAGAGCTAGAATCAGATATTAGTACTATTTTATAGATAATTGAACAGCCTATTCAACTATATATATATATACAATACGAACCTTTTAACCAAACAGTGTTATATAAATTTGTTAAATATATTGATTGTCTATATTCTAAAAATATGAAATACAGTATTTGTTGATTTCTGACTATTTTGATCGAGTTAGTAACAAATATATTTACGAGATAGTTGAACAAATAGTCATCAGTATAGATATTTTTGTTCAAAATTCAAGTGATTGTCTGTTATGTATTACTACAAATTTGTAATCTAAAAATAGAAACAATATTGGCTGATAGCTTCCAGTATCTCTATTGATATATACTATATGTAAATTTGACAAAATAGATTTTTATATTCTATATTTATTTACGATATATTGATAGTAGTGTATGAATATATAGATATTTAGTACTGTAAAAAATCGGTTAAGTGTTTGATCTATCTTTTTTTTTGTATTAACATTTCAATATCGATATCAAACTGGATAAAATTCTATTTGCTATATATATAACAAAGATATACAATTAACAATAGATGTTTCTATACTGTTTATATATTTTGGATTCGATTCAGAATCGATATTTCTATATTTAATAGGTTATATATTTCGATTTTGCTATAAAGATATTTCAATTTATATTAGATATATATTTATTTTATCAAAATGGGATCGTTTCTACTATATATATATTTCCTATGGAAAGAATATTAGCGATAATATTTACTTGTTACCAAAACTAAAATTTTCGAATTGATACTAGATTTTTAAAATATTTTATACAATTATTTTTTTATATATCAGAAAAGTTATATAATCCAGTTAGTAGTAATTTTCATTTACAAAATCTTTGTTTTCTTTTGGTATTATTTGTTAGTAGTATCAATTTATCTATATATAAAATTCAATCAATTTTTGTTTTTTAATAATGGGAATACTAAATCCGGTTTCGATTGGTAGATATTTCTATTCTAGATTAGAAATTCTTTTTATATTTTCTGATTTATGATAGAAATATAAATCTTTTACAATAATCAGACTAGTCAATAAATCCTTGGAGTATATTTTTCACTATATATAAAAGTAATCCGAATTGACTGTGTTTATATAGAATAAAAATATCTACTTTCAGAAAAATATATTTGATAAAATAGTCATATTGAGAAATACCAAAATATTGTATTATACTATGTGCTATCGAATATATATATATATATATATCCAAAAATAGTATAATATTATTACAAATGTATGTTTATAAACAAATTGTTTTTGTAATAAAATTAGTTTGTATAAACAATTTGATTTTAAAATACTAATTCCGGATAGAATTCAGAATATCGAAACTATTGGAAAGTTATTGAAAATGGAATAGAATTATAGAATCTCTATACTATCTATTATTATCGTATATACAGTAAATAAAAATTTTATATAGTTCGATATTGAGATTGAATTATTTTTCTATAAATACTAAGCGATATATAAAATATGTTAATAGCAATATATTATAAATAAATCTATATTATATTCAAATGGCCATGAATTGATACAAAGAGAATTCGCTTGCTGAATAAATAATCTCTATAGATATATATAGAGCAGTATCTAGACTAGCAATTGTAGAAGAAATAGCTAATATCTTTTTTGCTGTGTGCGGTAGCTATTCTTTATCTATTGTTGTAAAGAATTGGTTATCAATCTTCATCAACTGTTGTTCTGAATTTTGTATATATTTTTTGCGAAGATATAATTACCAAAGAGTTTTAAACAAAGATCTGAAATTGATTCAGCAGTGATTTGCAATTGTATAAAATATGATTGGCAAAAATAATATACAATCAGAGAATATCTATAATTTTGATAAGACAGAATTTACAATAAATTTATTGAAAATCAGAGAATTGTTATATATATTGAATACTATAGTCAGAGATTTTTTCTTTAGTCAGAGAATTGTAAATAGATTACTGTAATTAAAGCAATCTATATAGATAGCTATTTATTACTATTGTATATAATTTTTAAAGATAAAATTGTCCAAATTGATTGGTTTGATAAATTATCAAAAGATTGGCAATTTGAAGTTCCAAATAATAATTAGACTATTGATAAAATTGATCTATATTGACTAAAAAAGTATTTTATTCTATATATAAATTTATATATATAGAATCGATTTCGGTTGTTAATTCTTAATAGCTATAATAGCTATTATATATCTTAATTTGATCAAATCTATACCAAAAGCAATATTATATTATTTTATATATCAGTATATTTATTCTATCTATTATAACTACTAGATATTGGCTATTTTGCAGTATTTATATATATATATATATATATATATATATATATATATATATATATATATATATATATATATAGCTATTTTGTGAATAATTTTATCTGTATAGAATATAATTATATCAATAAATTTGAATTTTTAGATAACTATCAATATATATAGCTAGAAATTTTCCAATCAATCAATTCTACTATTAAAAATGATTTCACAGCAAATAATCTAATATTATTAGATTCTGAGAGAATACTTAACAAATTCAATATCTTACTATAAACTCTATCACTATCTAGCAGCCAGTTAAACAGCAGATTTAGCAAATTTATACCACAAATACCAAAAACCACTATTCAGCTATTCAAACTAACTTCTATACTAAAAGGGCTACTAAAACAACAGTCAAATAGTTCTTCAAGTCTATCAAAAGAGATATTAGACCAGATAATCAAAGAATATATTCTAGCACTATACAGTAGTATTTTACTAGCAATTAAGAATACCGATTATTATACAGCCAACAAAAAGAAACACCAGGAATACAATCGGTCTAGTAGATAGATATTCTGCGAAAAGAATTTAACCGTCGAAGATCTACAGATTGCTCAACAGCTGAAATCGCTAGATAAAGCTATTCAAGTAGATTTGTATACACAGAGCGAACTGCCCAATCAGGCAGCTGCATCGGCTACAAGGGCTCCGTCTAGATATAGTAGATGTAGGGGGAGATTGGCCACAAGATCAATGTATGTAAAAAATGCTATATTTAGCTAAATTTATGGGTATTGGTTGAAATAATCGATTATAAAGTAATCTAATGCCTATGGATTAACCGCTCGGCCGGGAATTATATTATAGGAATCTGATTAGTAAATTCTATAAGCAGAATATATATGAATATTTTGGAAATATATAATCCAGTATTTTTTGTATGTTTCAACTTATTAGTTTATATAAATCTATAGTCAAGAAACACTAAAAGTCTTATATTTATAATATTAATTATGAATTCAGCTATCTTGTCACTATATTTATTGTCAAATATATATAAGACTCAAAAATTCAATAGATACAGAATTCAATATTCTTAGTATATAGAGTTGATCTATCTATTGATCTGTTTGTCAGTGATCTATAATATTCTTTGCGTGAAAAATCTATATAATATAGTATATATCTGAATAATTATCTAATTATCAATAGAAATTGTAAATCAGTATTAGTATTCTGTTTTTGCTATTTCAAAATAGTATTGTATATATAGAGATAGATAAATAACTATATTTATTTAAGAGTCAAATCAATATTATATACTCTAGAGATATATAGAAAATAATTTGTAATTGTCTTCCAATATTTCGCAATAATTTTTATATTGTGAATATAGTAAAGTAACATCTGTTTTGAGTTTGAACTTGCCATTATCGATATAGGTTATAGCTGTATTTGTACTATTACAATAATTTTAAATAGATTGACTGTACTCTACTACTATCTAGCTTTCATCCGAAATAGTATAAATAATAGAAAAAATTCAATCACAAAAAATTAATATATTCCGAATATATACATTATTTGAAAGTCATTTCTGTAAAAGATATCAACTCCTAGATATCGAGATAAAGAATTATCCTTTAAAAGTATAGAATCTTTTGCTCAATATATAGATCTTATTGATATTTGATTCGATTTGATATATCTCTACAACAGACTTTTTTAGTAAATATATCTATTATAATATTGATATATTTACTAGATAATAATATTTATTTTTGGAATAGTCTAGACAGTAATTGGAAGAATATTTATAGGTAAGTAAAATATTTAAATACTATATAAAATAGAGCAAAAGCTTTTGCCAAAATATATATTTTGCTCTATTTATTTATATTTACTATACAAGATTTACTCTTTGTAAATGTCGGTTGCTATTTTTTTGGTTTTTCTCCGAACTGTAATTTAATTTTACTGTTGTTGAAAAGCAAAAGTATATTGAAAAAATATCATCTGATATTATCATATATTGATTACAATTTCCATATTATAAAATTTCTGTATTACTTTTTTATGCGACTAAGATTATTAAACAGCTAAATGATAGAAATTATAATACTGACAGAATATTTTTAATAGAACCCTTTGTTTATTATGTAGTATTAAAGATATTGATATGAAATATCAAATAAATACAAAATTTTTTGCAAAACTGTTTCTCAATTTCTAAATCGCTAAAAGGTATTCTGGTGGATTTATTGCTATAATATAGAATGGATAGCCGGGGATTACCAATATAGAGTATTTACTATCTGTATGGCCGGTTATATATTGTTTATCTATTTAAGTAATTGCTATCTAAATACGAAATTAAAGAAAGAAACCTATAGATTGGATAATTAGATATAGAATCTAGCAGATTTTATACTGTACTATATACAAAATATTCTTGCGGAATGTTATTCTATACAATTCTACAATTTAGTTATTGTCATCGCAGACATGATTGTATATTCGCTAAGTATATAGTAAATTTTTTTAGAGCTGTAAACCAATTTGTTCTATTATATTTATTTTTCCAACTGTTCACTCTGTAAAAAAAACTAATATACTCTAAAATAATGTTTTATATGTCCAAGCTTTACGCTATACTAATATAATAGATTGATCGGCTTTGTCCGAGTAATTATGATTATTACACTTTTGGTTTTATGGACAGAAAGAATACCATCAATATTGCTAGTCTTTCAAATCTAAATAATAGTATATATATTTCTAACGAAGTTTTTTCTCGATATGTACTATGTTTATTATATTTTTTTTTAGTTGACTATTTATATAATAATATTCCAATCTATTAGTATTGCTACAATATTGATATATCTACTAGTAGATATAGATATTGTTAGTATTAGTGAAATCTCGAAATAAGATATTTCTATTCTTTGTTTTGGGTTTCAAATTCTCTGGAACCAGAACAGAAATATATTAAATAGTAAGTATTTGAATAGTCGAAAATATTATTTATATTGATATTGCACAACAGATTACTATTTCAATTACTAGAATGATTTTCTATTTTTCATTAGGAGCAATATTTTGTCTCTCTTACTATTGCAATTGAAATATCTATAATCACGGTTTCTTTCTAACAAAGGATCGAGTAAATCGATAGAGAAATTCTACAAATCAAATATTTGTTCTATCTGGAATATATTATACAAGATCTGAATTCCGATTCTATATATTAATATAAGATTCTCATTATATATTCTATATATCAATTCCACAAATATTTACGATTAAAATCTAAAATTTTAATTATCCATGAATTCTGGATTATTACTGAACCAAATCTATCAATATATATTTTTCTATATTTGAATCCAAATTCTATTTCTATATGAAATCTATTTTTTACGCAGGGGGTTTTTTATAATCAAAACAACAGTATCCCGTATATATCCGTTTGCTAGCGAATAGTTTAGTTCGACTATTTTTTCTATTAAATACTATAATTGATATCTCATTATTTTCGCATAAATCAATTTATCAATCTACTATTTTTTATATTTGTGATATATATAGACCAAACTGAGTATTGTTTTCAAAAATATAATTTTCGATATAATATTTACGAAATTATTATTAGAACAGGGTTTCTATTTTTTTGAAGAATACTGATTGTAAATACTATATTTATTTAATATATATATATATATATATATACTATTTACTGCAATATTGAAATAATTTTATTTATTTCCATTATTGGTTTATTGTAGATATACATTTTTGGATTTATATTTATTCTCTAGAAAATATATAATTTGGAAATATACCAAATTGAATACAATCAAAAAATTCTATAAATTTAGTATAATCATTTTTGGCTTATTTTCTGTAGAAAGGAACTATTTGTATTGTTTTAGTTAATATCTAAATAGTAGGAGAATGAAATTTATTGATTTGTAACTACTATTGTAGTACAAATATAGTGATAGTACAATAGTACATTGATAAAGAAAAGTTTTATTACAGATATATATAGAAAAAATTATCAGATTAGGTGGTATACAAATAATAGATCTTTAAAGTAATAGAATTTGCTGTAAGAAATATACTGAATTATATAACTATTTTTTGGTATATATAAAATGATATATTTCTAAATCGTTTTTGATTCTGCTGTCAAACCAGAAATTATTAGTTCTGGCAATTTTTTATAAACAATAATAATAATTATTATTATCAATTAGAAAATAGTATTTTTATTTATACTCGCTGAAGACAATATATAAACCGATTTCTATTTCGATTGCAAAAAAATCGAAAACGAAATGGTTAATGGAAATATTTAAAATAGAAATCTGACGAAATTTATAATTTAGATGATGAATTTACTATTATTGACGATTAAAAGTACTGGATTAGCAAATAATAAACTGAAATATTATCAAAAATTACTAAACCAAAAAATTACCAAAAAAGATAATTATTCGAAATAGATATATACTGTTATCCAGATATGAACAAACGGGATTGTTGATATAAAAAGATTAATATTATTGTAATTACTATAGATCGGAAAATTCGGTTTATTTAGTGTCTTGATAAAGAATGAAATCATGATCTAAAGAAAAGACCTCTATAGAATTATTCGGTTTTTTATATAGATAAAACAATTGTAAAACTAAAGGAAATATAAAATTTTATCTATAATTACATTTGAAATATATTATATATTTAGTAAATGTAGAATTGTATTTCTGGTAACAATGATTAATGCTATTAAACTATATATAGTAGATACAATTTTTGCTTTTTCGATAAATTCGAATGATATAATTACAAATCTTGTAAATAGAATGTCATGAGAGATAATACAAATTATCGAAATATTTATAGTTGTAAAAAAGGTCTATACTGAAAATTATAATTATATATATAGTACGAATATTGTCCAATTTTATAACAAATTTTGTGTTTTACAATTTTTCGAAATTTGTATCCAAAAAAGAATCAGTATTCAGATAGACAACAATATTGAATATATAGATTGTTTCTTTTTTTATTGTTTTTAAATAATATTGTTAGATTCTTACCTAGAAAGATTTTTTGATTTCATAAATAAAAGTTATGCCGATCAATTTCGAAATTCAATATTGTCAGTATCATTAATATTACTAATGTTATCAATATTATTGTTAGTTATAATAATATTGTCTATAATTATAATTATAATAGATATATTATAAGATATGATGTTATTTCTGGAAAGAAGATTTAGACAATAGAAATTTCAATATGGCCGAAAAGATAGAAGGTTGCAATAGAAGAATTAATCTATTAAAGGGTTTTATGTTTAGTATCGAAATATTGAAAAAAATCCTTTCACAATACTATCTATAAAACAAATAATAATAGTAAAATATTTATAATATTGGTATTAATCTACTAATATTCAATATGCTACAGAGTTACTATTACTAAATTATTATCCGTTGAAAATTATCTAATCAATCAAAAACTAACGAAAATTGATTTATTGATGTAGATATATAATTATTGTATTGTATTTAAGAATACTATAGTAAAGAAAATAGAAAAGACAATAAACCACGAAAACAATAGTGGAAAGAAATACTGTATAGCATTTTCCTTTCTTTGATTTATTTTAATATAATAATTTTTTGACTAAAAAAATCAGCAGTTGGAATTCTTGAAATTCAGTTAGCAATCAATTTTTTCTTTTCTATCTTTGATATCAATATTGTTACAGTATCGAACAAATCAGAAATATAGCCGATCAATAGAATACTGTAGTTAGTCGATTGTTCTGGTCGAATAAAAATAGTAAAATATACGTTTTTCGATATAATTATAATATTGAATTTATTGATACTATATCCAAAAACCGGGAAAACGTTTCTTGATATATGTTTCTTATATTTTTGAAATAATATAGTAATACTATATATGGGACAAAAATTAAAAACTTTTAATCAACTTAACATCAATATCATAAATTTAATAGTAGATTTGACAAATTATGTAAAAATAAAATAAATGTATGTTCTTGACTGAGAAATTGGAATATTCTTATTAAATAAATTTTTTCGATGATATCGTATTGCAAACTATTAATCTAGAGAATATAATATACCTGGTTCTGACTACTTTAGATATAGCTACTACTACTAAATAATATTCTATTTTAAAGATTAAATTAAATATTTGATTTCGAATTCTAATCTATACAATTTTTGTTTATAATATATATATAATTCTTCCCGGAAAACAAATTCTTTACTATATTAGAATAAGAAATTAGAAAATACAAAACTAGATATACTGAATATTATTTATCTATATATAATAGTAATTCTTTCGGATACAAAATTAAAAAAAACTCTATAAATTATCAAATTAGTTATAGAATTAATTATATACTGATAAGGTCTTTTTTTTCTTTTTTTCTTTTTTTTGTATGAAATTGGAGTCTTTCTCTTCCAATTAGAGATAGCAATAATAATATAAAAATTCTTCAATTCTACAAATGTAACGATACTAAGGTACAAGCTAGCACTTGTTGACTAGGTGAGGGGATAATGGAAGAAGAAGAACAGGAGATCAATTCAATCACTTAGTAGGATATACAAAGAGACTGATTCTTGAAGAATCTTCAAGCAATCAGGATAAGACAAGCAAAGTCATTCAACCTTTTCCTCACGTGCCTTCTTCGAGAAAGAAGCGGTGTCGAATCGGGTTCGAAGCGTGAAGATCAGTAGCTTCACCGTATCATCCTTCAGATCCTTTGTCAGGGATCCCGTGACAACAAAACATTTTATATTGAAAATAAGGAAAAAAATTGATTGATTCGAATTCAATAAACTGGGATTCTAATTATGTAATCGAAAAATCAAAATTATTATATTACAAACCTTGCCACTATTTTTACAGTTTGCTGTATTTTCTATTTTTCTATCGCAATATTTCTATATATAGTATAATAGGTTATTGAATCTATATTAGTAAATCTATTTTTATTATATTTCATATATCAAAGGAATTAATTTAATACTAATTGATTATTTCAAATAGTTTATTTAATAGTAACAAATTAATATCAATATTATAAAAGAATTTATATTATTAATTGTTCAACAAATAGAACAATATTGAACTGTAGATTATTTTACCCGAAAAATATTGAATATCTTATTTTAGCTATATATAAAACTACTAGTATAAAATTTTTATACAAATTTCTATTTATGTATATTCGAATTGAGTATATATTTGAATTGCGAATTCTATATTGGCAACAATTTTTTTTCTTTCTTCGAAATTAATAATTTGTTTTACTATTCGTAATATAATTCCCGCCCGAGCTGCACACCCGGTCAAACTGCGCATCCAATCTGACTACGAAATTTCAATATCGATTATCTCAACCAAGATATCTTGATTCAGCTAAATATAGTGATTTTTATATGAATTGATTCTGTGGCCAATCTTCCTATATACATTGTATATCGGCGGAGTTCTAGTAGTCAGCTGATTCGGCTGAATAGACAATTTGTTCTTTGTATGCGATTCTACTATAGATATTTCTGCTGGTAAATTCAGCTGTACAATTAGCTATAGACCCTCTTCGACGGCCAAACTCTCTTCACAGAATATATATCTAGTTGACTGATTGTGTTTCTTGACTATTTTCTTATTTACTGTGCGTAGATTTGTATTTTATAGTATTGTATACTGAGATATAGTGGTCTTTGATAATCTGATCTAATATAAGTTTTAATAGATTTGGAGAGCTAATTGACTACTATTTTAGTAGATTTTCAAATATTGAAGTTTATTTTTATAACTGAATAACCTAGATATTTTTGGTATAAATTGTCTAGATCTTCTGTTTGATCAACTATTTGATAATGTAGAAATTTATAAAGAGATATTGAATTTTGAGAATATTTTTTTCTATATTGAATAATACTAGATTATTAGCTGCAAAATTATTTTGAACAGTATTTGTCAATAGAATATTAGCTATCTCTTGTACTATAGCCGGTCTAGATACTATTCTATATAAATCTATAGAGAGAATCTATTCAGTAAACAAATTCTCTTCTAATTGGATCAAATTATAGCTATTTGGATATATATCAATATATAATTGTATATTGTATATGCGGTTGTATAGAATTGATTCAGATACACTAAATAATCTGGCTCCCGCAAAAATAGATTTGAATTGGCTCTTTTGAATATTCTGTAGGGCTAATAAGATCTTGTTCTCTTGCTCGGCTGATTTAGACCGAAATTCAGAGCAGATTAGTGGTATAGTAGATGGTTGAAAAAGATAGGTGGATAGAAAGATGCAATTTTGGATTGGGTGCGCGGCTCGACCGGATGCGCAGTTCGGGCGGGAATTATGTTATTATTGAAAGATTTATTTAGCAAACTTTATTCTTTTTGATAGTAATTATATTTTTGAATAATAAATCTGTATATCAAATATCTGTACAGTTTCCGGAAACAAAAAAAAAACGGAATCGGAATCAGAACCAATAATTAAATATCGGTCTATATTTTTTGATCCAAAAAAAATAAATATTTCTCAATATAAGTAATAGTATTTCCAATTGAATAATTTGACTGTTCAGAATTGGATTTTTAAGCAATTTGATTGCCAATAATTTTTTGGATTTCTGAAATATTACCAATTTCTATTACTATTGAATATTAGTCAAAAAACTATAATAGGAATTTGAAATTTTTTTCTATCAATAAATTGTATAAAAAATATTTTACTATTGCAAATTTGGTATTTTGTTAAAAGGAAACAGACTTTTTTGAAAGATATATAAAAACTTATAAAAATCTGAAAATATCCAATTATAACAATAATTGACTATACAAATTTCAGCAATATTTCAATATTCAAAATTATCGATAATCTGAAAAAATTGGAAATATTATACAAAATAATAAATAGATATATATTATCTAACAAATTTCTGCAATTTATTATCTGAAAAGAAATATTTAACTATAAATTTGTATGGCATTAATATCTGATAAAAAAACTAAAATTATATTTTGTATCTGTACAAACTCGAATAGTAATTGAATTTGTTGCTTTGAAAAATTGATGATATTTTAGAAATATATTTCAACTCTACCAGTTTTCAATTTCTAAAGTTGATCTCAAAATCAAATTCTAAAATCTGGATAGCTGAAATATTTATAGAACAATAATTTTTTGCAGTTTGGTCAGTAAATGATTAATCGAAAAAAATTCCATTGAAAAAAATTTTTCTATATATAAAATATATACGAAATTGATGGATATTTACTATCTTCTGAATAGAAACTATTAAAGTGATTGTAAATTAGTATATTATAGTAGTTGAATCTCAATTTCAATATCTATTATTGATTTATCGAATTTATTGATATATAAAATTTCCGAGTAAATTGTTGATAATCGAATTGATACTATATTTGAACAATATATTGTACAATTTTTAGTATATTGATAGTTTGAAAAAAAAATCAATCTTAATTTTTGAAAATATATAAACTTATTTTTTATATCCAAAAAATTTGCAAACAGATATACTTTTTTTAATCCAAAGTTCTCAGAAAATTTATGTATTAATAAATTCGATAAATCAATAATTGATATTGAAATTGAGATTCAATTGAAATAATAGTCACAGAATACAGACAAAAGATCTAAGATATCGATATATCGGAACTGTATAGTCCATTTCGTTTTACAGATCAAATGATCTTCATTATACAATTCTGATTCTACACCGCTTTTTCTTCGAAGAGGGTATATAAAGAGAAGAACTTCACTCAAATAATTCTGATTGCTTGAAGTTTTTTCAAGAATCAGTCTCTGTGTATTCTACTAAATAATTGAATTGATGTTCTATTTTTTTCTTCTCTATTATTCTCTTATCTAGTCAACAAGTATTAGTTTGTATTTTAGTACTATTACAAATATACTATTTTAAAATCACTTTGATAATTTCTATTCCGAAAACAATAAATATTGATCAATTCCCAATTCTAACCAAAAAATATATACAAAATACCGATAATATTTTCTATTCTAAAAGAAATTCTCTAGTTTCTGTGTTTCCAACAACATTACCAATACTACTTTTTTAAATTTATTATTCAATATATCAAAAAATATCAATTGGGCCAGAAAATTAGTAGAAATCGAAATTGCTCTTATTTTCTAGATTGATTGGAAAACTATTTAGTAATATATAGTATTTTTATCCGTAAAATAATATCAAAGAATATTTTAGACTATTACAGATTCTGCGACAAAAGACTGCAATTTATATATAGATTATCGAGAATCAATCAATCTATAGATATTTGGACTTATATATACAGCTAGACAGAACAAAAAAAGTAAAAACAGTTTTCTGCTAATTATTATATTCTACATTGTATTTGACAATATAAAAATTAGTACAAATATCTATACAAATATTTATTCTACTAGTCTCAATACTGTACCGAAAATAAAAAATAATAGTATGTTTATATAATCAATATTGATAGATAGATACTCTGATAGATAGATTCAGTTAAATATTGTCTATTATACTATCTATTATCTATATTAGAACAGAAAAACTAAATATATAAAAATAGTTCTGTATATAGATTTAGTTTTTTGCAATCAATTACAATATTGTAATTTGAATATATTTTTATTTTTATATAGCATTATTATAGTTATATTCTACAAATAAATAAAATTTTCAGATTGATATATTCAGTATATATCAACTGATATATCTACAGAATTTTGTTTTACAGATCTGAATCTGTATAAAATTTAGTATAGTAATAGTACAATTGCAAAACAGTAAAATTGAAATATATATTAGATTTACAACAATTAGTATATAGTAATCAATTTATATTGTATAATATATTGATTGTTATATTGTTTCTATTGTAAAATAAAATATTATAATAAATATAAACAATAGCAAAAACATAATACCAGAATCTCTGTATTTCCAAAAATATGATTTTATCAGTCTGATCCAGAATCAGATAATAAAAACAAAAAGGTCAAAAATTTAACAAAATAGATGAATATTTTTATCAGTTTGTTTTCAGTATTCGAACAGTAATACAGCAGCAATACAATAGCAAAATCGAGAATTTTAAAAATTCGGTCGATCAAATATTTTTGTCTAGAGTATTATATATATCCAAAATAATAAATTTTGACAGAATTTGTTCCAAATTGCAAAAGTTTCTAGTATTATCTAATACTGATTGATTATCGAAACAAATAAATTTATCTTTTATTAGTCTATTTCCGAAGACAAATATAGAATTGGTTCGAGCTATATATCCAGAAAGATTACTAAAAAACAATTTATAATAATCAGCTATAGTATAGAATATTTTAAGTCCATATAATAATTCTAAAATTATTTCAAGAAAAAATTTGGTAATATCGATACTAAAAACAGTTGAATAAAAATTACAATCTGTCTGACAAACCGATTCAATTTCAGTATATATTACAGAATTTATACAATAAATGATTATATTTATAAAAAAATTATATATTGATTCTATATTATAACCATAATTTCAGATTATATATCAAGAATAAGTTTATTTATACCAACTGATGAGAAATAATAAATAAATTTTTAATATAATAGTCTGTATTGATAATCGACTATATAATCAGTGAATAAATAAATAAATAGACAAATAGAATAATACAAAGAAACCAAAATAATAGATATCTATTCTATTACTGCTTCCAATTACAACAATTACAACAATCAAAATTAAATAGAAACAGCAATTTGTACAGTCTATAATCAATAGAATTTCAATACAGCAAAACTTTCTAAAGAAGTAAAAACAATACAAGGAATATGAGTATATTTTAACTGCAATAAATTAAAATATACAATACAAAATTATTCTAGCAAATAAAATAATTTCAATAATTGTATACGATTCAGAACAGAAAAATATACAATATTATCGATATATCAAAAATACAATAACTGTATATTATACAGAATAGACAGAAAAAAAGTAGATATTCCAAAAAATAAAATATTGTAAAAAAAAACACTCAATAGTTGACAATAGATATCTATCTATAATAAACAACAAATATAGTTAATCAATAATTTCAGATTGATAGTTTCAATAAAATTACAAAATAAATACAATTAATTTTGACAAGTAGAATCTGATATAGAAAATATATTTTTCAGAATATTTGAATAATATTGTAGCAGTATTGAACAAAACATATACAAATTCCAAATATAACAAAAAATTGAATTAATTTGTTAAAATATTCAATAAATTTTATTTCAAAATACAAAATTGAATTCCAGTAATTCTAAATAATATAAAATAACAACAATTTTGTCACAGGAAAATCCTGTGACAGAAATATTTGTGTGTTACCTGTACCTTATATATATGTAGTTTGGGAATATCGAAGCTCTCGCTTCGATATTGTGGTCTCTTTTGGCCGAGTGGTAATCTATAAACCCAAACAATAGAACCTACCCGTTACAAATTTTAATTAATTCTCGATTTGAAAAACATAATCAATAAAAAACAATATTTATAGATTAATTTCAATATAATGGAAAATCAAAAATAAATTCAATATTTGTAGAAATTTACTGATTCTGCAGAATCAAAAAGCAGATTTAGAAATAGAAGTATTGTAATTTAGAAATCTGAAATAGTTTTTCAGAAATTTTATAGAAAGATACTGAACAAATTATTCAAAAATTTATATCTATAATAAATCTATAAAACAGAAAATATAGTTTCTGAAAAAAATTTTAAATCTTTTTTGGTAAATCAGATAGCAAATTATTATTATATAGTATTGATATATAGAAAATATTCTTTTGTATTACAGAAAAACATTGTACTTGCATAGAATATATATAATATTCGGATTATAATTGTAGAGTTATAATCAGAATTTATAATTACAATTATAATAAATTAGATTGTAATGAAATTGAATTAAAATTATTGTTACAATTATATTAACTTAAATAAAAATAATAATTTATAATATCAATATGAAATATATATATAGATATTGAAACATCAATAATATCTAAAAAATTCCGAATAAATAACCATTTTTGGCAGAATTGATTTATTGTTCTAACTGATCAACCAAAATTCTACAGATTTCTCAATATATTTGAATAATCTATTATTCTCAGTTCTATAGTTTGATATAAATTTCTATGTTATTATAACAGCTGTTGTAGATAGTATAAATATATTTCCTATTCTGTATAGAAAAAAGAATCTACAACAACAATTCTTTGTTTCTATCCAGATCTTCTATTACTACTATAGTATATATCAATATAAAAAATTAGCAAAAATAGTTAACCCAATTTTAAATTATACCAATTCAAAAAAATATAACTATTTTTTCAATTTACAAATAATATTCTTATCCAGAATATACAAAATTATACTAAAAATACTGAATAAAGTGATATCAATAGGAAAATTTGATATTTTTGTAATATATAACTATAATAACTATATTATTTGTAAATTGAAAAATAGTTATATTTTTTGAATTGATATAATTAAAAATTGGTTTAACGATTTTTGCTAATTTATACTATCTACAACAGCTGTTATAATAATATAAATCAGAAAATTGTAATCAAAATATATAATCTAGTAAAATAAAAAAACTACCAAAAATTTTAACCGATTGTAAATATAATATAAAAACAGAGTAAAATATTTTTTCTATAAAAATTATTTCTAAAACAGTAGAAATAATATATTTTACAATAACTAGAAAACTGTATATCAACAATATTGTTATATTTATTGTAACAATTAACAACATAAATATTTTCTAATAATTTTCTAATTTGAATGGTTGATTACAGATTTTTGGCAATATTTTTTTTTTCCAAATATCTATTTCTATATTTTTGAATTTTTCTGATTCTGATTTAAATTCTGATTCTGACTTCAATATTATCGAAACTATTTCTGAAAATAAGAATATTTCTGAATTATAAAATTGTCATGGGGCTGGAAGTATACAATATCCCGAGCACTCGATATCGGCCTGAAGTCTAAACCCTTTCGAATCATCTGTATATAGAGGTCCACCCGAATCCTAGTGTATATAAGATCATATATATATTCAGAATTCTGGAGCTCTTCAAGAATCAGTCTGTGTACCAATCTATTCTATCTGGTCTCTACTATCTGATATTCTTGTTTAGTTATAGATCTCTAATCTGACAATTTAGTAATTATTACAATCCTGATTCTTCTTTATTGACTATTCGAGAATTGAAGATAATATTCTCTATATATCAAAATCTTATATTCTCTTGTGATAGTATTTATTCTGAATCTGTTATATTCTTTTCTAATCTTTATTAGACCAAAATTGAATCGGTCTCAGATCAGTCTGAAAATTTTATTGGATATATAATATAAATCAGAAAAACTATAGATAAATTTATTATTAGAGATATTATAGAACTCAATATAATAGATCTTGAGACAAAGAAATATAGAATCAAAAATTTTGAAGAGTTTTTAGTGGTTTATATATATTTCAAAAAATTTATTGTTCAAGTCTCTAGAATTTATACAGATAATATATTAAATAATTTGTTTATAAATTATAGATAAATTGAAATTAAAAAATATAAAAAATATAAAATTTTGGGATCAATAAATTCAAAAAATTATTTAGTATCCAGAAATAACAAAATTGATTTTTTCAATTCAGCTATATCTTTTGAAGCAATTTTAAGATTTACAAAAATAAAGAGATAAAGATTTTTGCTGGAATTGAATATTTTGATACTAATTATAAAATAAATTGAATTGCTGAAAAAAATTATTTTAAAGATAACAATAATAAATATCTAGATAATTGAAAATATTTCAAAAAGTAGATTTTTATTGAAGAAATTAGAAATAAAATAAAATATTACTATTATCAAATCAATAAAAAATTAAAAGTTTTTTACTATTATTTTATAGATCTGAAATATTGTAATAGTACTAAAGTACAAGCTAGTACTTGTTGACTAGATAAAGAAATAATAGAGGAAGAAGAACGGAAGATCAATTCAATCACTTAGTAGAATATATAGAGAGACTGATTCTTGAAGAATCTTTAAGCAATCAGAATAATACAAGCAAAGTTATTCAATCTTTTTCTTATATATTTTCTTCGAGAAAGAAACAGTATCAAATCGGATTCGAAGTACAAAGATTAGTAGTTTTACCGAAAGAAATAAACTCTATAGTTTTACTGTATTATTTTTTAGATTCTTTGTCAGAGATTCTGTGACAACTATTTTCTCTTTTTTCGAGAATCTGGTTCCAGATATATCTATAGATTCTTCAAAGAGTGGTATAGAAATATAAATGAATTCTTTGTTCTAGATATATTTTTTTTATTATAGATAGAATAGATATATATTGATTTTGTAGTAAAAATTCAAAAAGATTTTTTTTTCAAAGAGATAATAGATATAAAAAACCAGCAAAAAACCAATATTTCTGGAAAATATTGTTTGGAAAATATTCAATTCTTGTTTTTATAACAAAATATATTTGATTTATATTGAGACTATTATATCTATATCTCTAATAATATTTTGTTGATAATTGTATTAGTAATAATTTCTAGATCGATTTTTATAATTTATTTAATTATAGAAACTATAGTAGCAATATCAGCAACAATTTTAGTTTCAGCAATTATAGTATTTAATTGTATTCCAATAATTTCTGTAATAGCTGCCAATCTGTTTTGTATTTATAGTAGATATTAGACCTGTGCAATATCCATAGGCCGGCCCAGCTGGGCGGTCCATAAACAGAATATAGGCAGACTCTTCAGAAATCAGTTCAGCTATAGACTGTCCAGATATCCAGTACCGGTCCAGTTGTAGAGCAAATTTAGAATCCTGGCTAAAATATATAATTTTATAAAAACTTGACAATAATATAGTTGTATTGATACTGATATAGTTTAATCTATATTTGAATAGAATATAGTAAATAGTTTTTTTTTAATAATTTATTATAATTTGTTATAGTTAAATATATATTTTTGAAATAGAGAAAAATTACTGTATATAATAATACAAAAATTGGATCCATTCCTGGGTCAGCTGAGCATACCCGCGGGTACCCCTGTCTATTGATGGGCCGTCCATGATGGATAGATCTTTCAAAAATCCGCCTATAGGCTGTCCAGTGCACAGGTCTAGTAGATTTATACAGAAAACAAATCTGGAATAATTTTCTATTGCTGAGAAAAAGTATTAAAAGAAAAGAGAGCAAATAAAACAATAGAAAATTGTCTATAGTAAATAATAAATAATTGCTGTTTTGATAGAGAATCAAAATAGAGATAGAAATAATAATAATAGCAGCAATAATAATAATAGTAGTATTAGTAATAATAATAATTATAATAGTAGTAATAAAGATATTTTGAATATAAATAGTAATAGTAGTATAGATAATCAGAATCTGATTGTATTATAAAACAAATATTTATTTTGTTTTTAATATTTT
>JADDUG010000005.1:1792451-1814108 GCA_018340795.1 Penicillium steckii | reverse complement strand
CCCCCCCCCCCTGCCAAGACTTTCTTAACTATGAGACCCCCCCCCGGGGCCAAACGGGAATATATTTAGGCAGTATACGAAAAAAAAAACTTGATGAATTGTTCCCAGAAGCATAAAGTCTCCAGTTAGATATCCATTGGCTATCGAGGTGAACTAGTCTGGATGTTTGCTTCCAGGAGCTAATGTTGCTACGCAAGTTTGCAGCTATTTGTGATGCAGAACTTTTTTTGATGGGGCATTGAGTGTTCTAAAAATTGCGAGAAACTTTTTGAGGAGTAGCGTGTTGCGTTTTATTGGGGTGCTTGAGTCAGACCTCTGGCTCTGATATCATGTAAGCAATACCCAGAGAGCAAATCAGAGCACTCAGATCAGACTCACTGAACAGATCAGAACGATCAGAGAGCTGCTTATAGCAATCACGTGATGATCACTGATCCGCTCAGCGCAGTCAGAGGCATGCTCAGATCTACTCGGTGAGCAAAAGCGGCGCTCACTGAGCACCGAAACGGCCAAGACTTAGCATAGAAATCCGCTACATAGGCTGTGCCATGTCTGCAGTTTTTGTGATTTGTGAAGACCGCCAGTCTCAACCCTCAATTTGCGGATAGAGTAGGATCTTTCAACATCCTCTATGGGTAAAGGTAGAATATCCGCGCGGTAAAGTAGTTGACTGAATTTGAAAGCGCATATGAAAATGCCAAGCTTTTATCCAAAAGTAGTTAATTTAGCGAAAAAGGGTCCAGTATTTAAGCCCTGACCGCAAAGCATAAATTTAGGGGCGGGTAAAGGGTACCCACGAGTCACAAGGGTACGTCACAGTCTATTTGCGGCTCTGGAGCGCCGTAGTTGAATATTAACCGCAGATTGAAGAATGGACGGGACATTCCGGAAATAGATCTGTCACTTGTGTGCGGACTTGCGGAAAATTGCGGATGGCGGCGAGGAACAAGTCGCGCTGATCGAACGGAAGTGTCGGATAGAAATAGCTGATTTGTTCAGAACAGTGAAAGACCCATTTTTTTTTTGAAAGTCTATATGACTACAGCTGCTTACCGAAAGCTGTCCTAGTAAAAAGGTCTCGAACTTGGATTGTGCTGGGTTCACGGCGCGTATTAGCCTGCTCTACTTTATTTTAATTCCACAATAGCGTTGTTCTTGAAAGTACTCAACGTCAGTTACAACTATCAGACTATCACGAGCAGAATAGCCTACAAAGCGATGGCCTTGCCTGAGGGTCTCCCCGTCGCTGACATCCACACGGTGGACTTTTATGGACTGATAAATGACGATCAACTCGAGTCTGAGAAACTCCTTAACGCTTCTAAGGAGGACGGATTTTTCTATCTGAGTTTTAACGCAGTCGAACATGATGGGACCATGGAGCTGATTGAAAAAATGTACCAATTGAACAAGGACCTTTTCAGTCTGCCCTTGGGGTCCAAAATGGAGTTTGATGTTGACAAGCTGTCTAAGATGAAAATGAATGGGCAAGTCCCTTTCCAGGGTTGAAAATGTATCTCAATTAACGGATGTTCGCCCAGGTATAAACCCATTGGACGAAACTTTGGCGAGCTTCAAGGCAAAAAGGATGGGTTTGAAACATGGGTCGTATGTGCTTTACCTAATGTTTTTTTTTTCCAAAGCATCAACTCTGACAGACACATACATAGCTTCCCAAAAATGGCATCATGGGCCTCGGGGGCCAAAAGGACTTTTCACGACCACCTGTCATTGATCGATATATGCCGACTCTGCAACAATTCGGTCATTTTGTGCAAACTTGCTCCAGGGCAGTGATGGACAGCCTCTCCAAATCCCTCGGTCTCCCTGAGTCTGAAAATTTCATGACATACCATCGGCCTATGGCTCCCTCCTCTGACATAACTCGTCTTCTGAAATATGAAGCTCAGCCTATTGAAGAGCGGAATACCGTGCACACCGCTCATACCGACATAGGCTCTCTAACATTCCTTTTCACTGCGCAGCCTGGTCTTCAGATCTACAATCCTGAAACAGATGCGTGGTACTGGGTTCAGCCCAAGGATGGATGTGTAATAGTCAACCTGGGCGACGGCATGACTCACTTGACGAATGGGTATCTCCGATCGAGTCTGCATCGCGTTGGCCCGTTACCTGGGAAGGCCATGCCAACTAGGTATTCTTTCGCATACATGCTCAGAGCAGAGGATGAGACGCCGATGACTGGATTAAAGAGCCCTCTGTTCCCTCCGAAAGATTGCACCGATCAACAAGTGTATACCAGTGCAGAGTGGCTGAGACAGAAATATGGGGTGCTCCGATTGGATGGGAGGCCGGAAGACAACGAATGGATGATGGCTGGGCAGAAGAGATAAATTTATGCCTGGAATATATTCTAAGCAAATGAAATAGAAATAATCTACAATGTTCGGATCCTTATACCGTCTTTCTATGTACACATGGCACCAAGACTGCCCCTCTCAAAGCTTGAGATGATCCAAGATATGATATTGAGCGAATCACTAACTACCTCACAAATGACCAAAGATGACCGCTGTTTTCTGTAGGGATGAGATAGACGCATGCTGCTGAACGTATACCATGTCGAAACATATCGTCAGCGTAACATGCGGTATCTTTGCGCGTGTGGAAACGGTGCCAATAGTGAGACTGCCAGTAATTTCGAATACTGCTGAAGATCAATAATGAAGAGCCCGCTAAAATCGGAGGGCCAGTTCGGTTGACCCCTTACCATGTGCAACGATCATTGTACTGACTAAGCTGGAAGGCGGCAACGCTATAAATATCGGGCCTTTGGCCAACAGTCTTTCTCAAACTTCCTTCCCCATCCCCATCGTCTCGGTGCAAAATGCTCTTGACTCGGCCAGCTATATTCTGTACGGACTGACTCCGAAATACCATGCACTCGGGATCAGATTGACCTGTTGCATTTTCCATAGCCTGTCGGCCGATTATATTTAAATCTGTGATGGCGTGTAAGTGTAGTTGCCCAGTCGCGTCTCAGCGGCCTGCGTGCGAATTGATTGACTAACATGAGGCGTCTTGGAAGCATCTTGGCGGCCAGAATAGTGATACGACGGCCCCATCTAATCCAACTACTAATGATCTCTTATAGATCGAATTCCGCAGCCGATCGGTTCTGTGAGAAAGTAGCGTGCCGCAGCAACTGGCAAGGTAAGTCTGCTCATTGTGGTAGTTGAAGAGACTAGGCCTTGCTGATGATTCACTGAATAAGAAGCTAGCCCTTTCGGATATACCACGAGCCAGCCCATTTCTAGTAAGTTACCCCATGCGTGGCCCCTGCTTATCTTCAAAGTTCGGCACTACATTTGAGTATCAATGCGGAGATATAATTTATTCGGGTTCTGTGCGTCAGAAAATATTGCTAATATCTCTTTCTCGCCGCAGCGCGATTGTCAATCTTGCACTCACAAGACAGGCCGATCACCTCTTCTCAGGTGTACTTTGACTTGATGCAGCTGTATATCTGCTGGCCACTGGCTGTATCCATTCCAACAGCAGAGGCATACAACTATCCACAGAAGGATGTCCGTCTGCCACCGCAGCCGTTTTCTCTAGTAAGAGCTGCTTCTGTTCCTGCATATATATAAGCTGACGCTTGCCTTATCTCTAGATCACCCATAGTCGATATAAACCTAATACTATGGTAAGTATATACTGCCTTCTGACACTGGATATGTTGCTGATGTAGATAGGCAATGTTTCGGTCTTCATTAGACAACTCCCACCCTCAATCGAGATATGCCATCATGGCCGCTATTACGGATCCCAAGAGGCCGAGAGTACACCGGGCTTTACGAGTTAAGCTGGACGTTGATGATTGATCGAGAAATATGGCGGAGGAATCTTTTGGTCGTACTGAAATCAAGACGACGAACTAAGGCTGGCGAGTTATATTTTATCTCTGAAAGTTCGGAATCCAGCTGACTGCATTGCCAGATCGCCGATTCGATGGTCGATTCTCCCCACCTATGGCACGCTGAATGCACCGAATGCTTTTCAGTGTCAAGGGGCGGACCGCTCGTAGAAGCATATCTCACGATAGTCGTGATTCCTCTATAATAGTCCGAACGATACAAATGGGTTTTCAATGAGCTGGAGAGGAAAAGAAAAAGACGTTCTTGTTATCTACGAATGTAGCGGCTGACACCAACGCAACTTGGGAAAGGCGTGTGTGCCATATGAATGCACCGCGATTCCTCCTGCGATATATGTCCGAAGGAGCTGCAGTCCGATTATTCGATCTCAAGGTCCAGTGCGCTAACTTTGGCGATATGCCCATACTACGGAAGTATACACTCGAGATCAAGATGTAGACGATCCTTGTACATATATATTATAAAACACTACTGAGAATATGACTTGAAGAGCCACACTGGTTGTGCCAAGACAGCTGATAAGCGAGATCTGTTGTTCCATCCAAGTGAACATCCGGTGCTGGAATCGAACCTGTGCGTCGTTTCAGATATACCATTTCGACTGGGCCAAAATGTATTTCGGCCGCAGCAGGAAATTTTGGCTTCCTTATTCCCATATTATTCGGGAAGAACAGCAGCAGCGATACCGGAAGTCGATATTTTCAGCGCCAGCAGCATCGCTCATTCAGCTATACCAGAAGAAAATAATACTTGGATAATACTTGGGAATGATGGATAGATAATATTTCAATATTTATAGAATTAGCTAGTGGCTTTTGTCGTATCGTGATCCCTCTCCTACTTCGTTTCTAATCATGAATGGCCGGTGCAATCTGGAGATATGTAAAATGCATAATTTCATAGAAGCTTGGCAGTAATACAGTTGTATTGATACTGATATAGTTTAATCTAGATTTGAATAGAATATAGTAAATGGTTTTTTAAATAACTTATTATAATTTGTTATAGTTAATATGTATTTTTGAAACAGAGAAAAATTACCGCATATAATAATGCAGAAGTTGGACCAGTTGGACCCACCCCTGGGTCTGCTGGGCATACCCGCGGGTACCCCCGCCCATTGATGGGTCGCCCATGGGCCGCCCAGTGCACAGGTCTACTGGATTCTGTTCTTATCAATTATATATTATATAGTTGTAAACTATTTTTGAATCAATTTTGGATTCTTATTCAATATATACTAATAATTATATTATCTTGAGAAACAAATGCAAGCTTATTACAATAATTGATAAAGATTGATATCCAATTAATATCAACAGTTAATAAAGAATTCGATCTATATACTATAAAAAGAATATTGCCATTTTTTGTACAGTAGGAAATCTAGATACTGCTCCATATAAATCTATTGAGAGTATTTATTCAACAAGCGAATTCCCTTTATATTGAATCAATTTATGGCCAGATGGATATTTATCTATATATACTGCTCTTCCACTCGCGTGTGCAGCGAGAGTTCGGTAGGGTATATTACATAGCCTTGCTGCTGTATATATAGATATAATACAGTTATTCTGAAGATCACCAAGAGTTAGTAGAATTTTTCTCTCTTGATCAACCAATTTTTGGCTAGATTGACTGCGAATTGGTGATGTAGTAGATAGTTGAATTAGATGGATTGATAGGAAGACGCGATTGTTGATGGGGTGTGCCGCTCGACCGTGTGTGCCGGTCGGCCGTGGATTTTAGCCAAGATCCTACATTTGCCCCACAACTGGGCCGGCCCATGGGTATTGCACAGGTCTATTGTTGATAATTCAAAATCTTCTCCAATTGAAATCGATAGTGAATTAGAGTAGCAAATAGATAAGATATTGAAAATATATACAAAATACAAGAAATATTGAATATTAGTAAAATAGACAAACTATACAGAATCTATATAGAAATCTCTAGAGAATATAGACAAATATAGTATTTTGGATACATTTGAGACCATTGGGTCTCAATTTGATATGCGGGCCTATCCCATAGGCCCGCATATCAAAATTTGGCTAAAAGTATTCCAATCAAGGAGAAAGGGACTGCTTCAATTGTTGCGCATGCTTTGTTACATATTTAGGAAAAAAGGGGTTACGGGCAGTGAAATTTGCTCAGTGCTAGGATATTTCTCGGAACTTTGGTTTTTATTATCTCAAGATTCCATCTCTCCTTATGCTATCCAAGGTTCAGCCACTCTGGACCAGCTTGATCATTCTGACCAGCAAAGCTTCCCTATTTCCCGGCTGGCTCCTTCAAGGTATCTTCTACGCTCACAACGCTGAGATAAAGCGGCAGATTTACCGTTGCATCGAATACGCCTGCACCCAGGATCATCAAATGATCGGGATACTTCTCAAGGACATGTAAACTCCGGCTATATGCCGGTGGCTGAGGTGTGTCATGCAATTCCCACTTATCAGGCTGGCCACCGGCTTGATTGGTGAAAACACCACTGTGATCAGCGTCGCTAACGAGGATAGTTCCATTATCACCACCGGATGGCGACCAAACCACATAAGGAGATGCGTTGGGCTGGACTCCATCAACCATGATGGGGATACCATAGGCAAAGCGGAAATCAAATGGACTGTCGGCCATTCGGTAGTAGACCGGATAGCCCACCCCAGACCAGCTGTCCCCTCCAGGGAACTCGTGCACCAAAATCCACTTCTCCAGAGGAGGAATATAGGAGATAATGGTCATCCCAGGACGAGCAGTGTAGTTGAGATAGGCCACATCGTCTATCACGGGTCCCCAGGATTTCAAGTCCGCCGATTCCTGGTGAGCAAGCTTTTGACCGTGCCGGGGGTCACGCTGATCGGAGTAGAACACGCCGATAGTGTGGTTAAAAAATCTAGAATTCCCGCGTTCAGTGCCCGGAACAAAAGTTAACATGGGCATAGTACAACTCACTCGATGAACGGCTCCCAGATGCATGGATTTCCATTGGTAGTATCTGGTCCACTGCCTCTCGACACGTTACTGACGAACTTCCAGGTATGACCCTTATCTTTACTAGCATAGATATCAATGTTCGTGCTCTTATTTCCCCAGCTGTTTCCGCTGGCCAAAACCGTGCCGGCAGGGAAATCGCCAACAGCAAATGGTAACTCTGCCAGCGCAGGCTGGGCTGACATTCCCAATCCATTCACCTGATCAGTCAGGTTGGAGATCCAGGACCAGGTAGCACCACCATCTGCACTTTGGAATATGGGGAAGTATGGAGTTTTATCGCCCGCAAACGAAGCTGTCGCAAGGAGACTTCCATCCGATAGTTCGACTTGCCGGGGATAGAGAACAGAGTTCTTGGAGTCAGGTTGGTAGATGACATTCTCTGCAAAAGTGGACCACGGCCGTGGTGGCGGTGTTGGTGGTTTCTGTGAAGGAGGGGGAGGCCTGACCGATTCCACACAACTGAGGCCGGCCAGACCGAGGAGCAAAAGCTTGGTGAGCATATTTCCAAATCGGGTATAGCAATGAGAAAGCTCCTAGACTGGAGCTATCCCAATTGGGCTCTTTCCTCTTGGGCTTCAAACATCTCGTCCAATATTCACCGTAGTATTTATATTGTATTTGATATATGTGCGGGGACTCCAGGTTCTCGTCCAGTTCATATCAAGGAAATATCCATGTTGAGAAGTTTCAACGTCGTTGAAGCCCTGATCCTTCGCTGCACAAACGTTTAGCCGTTAGTCCTAAGACAAGCATTGTAACCTTGAGAATCAGGCTAAAGGCGAGCATGCATAACTTATGATCGGAATGGACGATCTTTCCATTTAGGTTTACTTCTATTAGCCTAATGGAATCGATTGACTTTGCATGGTTCAGTAATCTCCATAGTTTAGGCGGGGTACAGGCTGGGGTACAGTGTCCTCGGCACCTCTAGATGCCGCTCACTGCTTACTGCTTCCCTGTAAAGTTCACTTGCTGGCCCGGGCATTTCAATTTAGCATTAGTTTGAGACAAGATTTGGACCATCTTCTAGAAGCTTTCGGACAATCTCCATCATCTTGAATCATGTCTCGGTTCGAAAGAATGGAGAGTAACTACCGTGAAAATACCCGCAGACGCGCTGGTTCCTAAGGGTCCAATTGCCGCCAGGGTTGTCAGATTTTGCGGGGAAGCTTTTCCAGGGTCTTCTTCGGCAAATAGTCATGTCAATAACTGCCTGTAGTGCATGTTATCCTAGGCGCTCACCTTGTTCTTTCCTTGCTTCTCCGTTGTGAGCGCTTTGAACAGGGTGCCATCCTCCCTTAGCGATATTCCCCGCTTTCCAATTCGAGTTGAAATTCGTACTACGGGTTTGATACTAAGCTCAGCAATAAAACAATAATCTAGGAGCTTCCTTAAAGCACTTTTACATTTATTCTTCTACAATTGGAATCTGTACAGGTGTGTTATGCGCTGGCATTGGTGTTATGTCAGCGTATAGTCCCGGGCCTGTCACCGGAGTATGTGGGGAAGACAACCGATGACCCGTTCTGAGTGAATTGTTACCTGCCCCTCGTTCCACACCGGAAATCTTCAAGACGAGCCAAGACGAAAGTATATCCGACTAATTATGAAATCCGTAATTTAGCCTAGGGATCGATGACGAAATTCTCTAAGCAGGGATTTTAATATGCAGCAGCACATATTTTAGTATCCAGCAATCACTTAGACTTGTTCATCATCGCCCTGGAGAGTGAGTTATTATCCTATAAATTTTTCCTGGGTAAAAAGTTACGAGCTTCCTGTGTTTTTGGGCGCAGAAAACGGAAGGGAATCATCATGGCACCATCTCAGCCCTTTCGCGCTGGTGCAACAGTACTGCTATCTCTCATAGCAGTACACACCAGTGTCCACGCAGAATCTGTCTGCAATGGTGACAATTCAGCATCGAAGGCAGCCTACGATGCCTCAAAAACCTACGTTGGGTGTTACTTAGATCCCAAAGTGAGTATTTTGACGGCAGCGAAACTTAGCACCATTGGTATGACGCCTCAGTACTGTGCCAACTGGTGCGGTCAACGAGGTTTTGCTTATGGTGGCATCGAGTTTGGAACGTAAGCGAACTGTCTTTTAATCGGTATAACCGTTGATTCTCAAGCTGACCCCTAAACAGGCAATGTTTCTGCGGGAGTGAGCCCGATTTCAGCCTCGCGACCAAGACAGATGACAGCAGCTGCAACTCGAAATGCGCCACTGAACCATCCAGCTCATGTGGAGGAGGCTATGTGCAAGTCAAACTCAATACTCAAAAGAGAACAAGGTGCTAACATCGTGGAACTGTATTTAGTATGTCTTTGTATAAGATCTCGAATCCACAAGGAGGCGGAGTGAACACTAAATTCGTGCCAGCGTGCCAAACACAGCCCCTCTGCAGTCACCCTATCTGTGATAGTTCATTGAGCATTACAGAGAGAGTTGATTCGCTAGTCAAATCCCTGACCCTGGAGGAAAAGATCCTCAACCTTGTGGATGCTTCAGCCGGATCTGCCCGCCTCGGCTTGCCTTCCTACGAGTGGTGGAGTGAGGCAACTCATGGTGTTGGCTCTGCACCGGGTGTGCAATTCACTTCCAAACCAGCCAATTTCAGCTATGCCACAAGCTTCCCTGCACCAATCCTGACAGCGGCTTCCTTCGATGATGCTTTGATTCGGAAAATCGCTGAAGTAATTGGCAAAGAAGGACGAGCATTTGGCAACAATGGATTTTCGGGATTCGATTTCTGGGCCCCGAATATCAATGGTTTCAGGGATCCTCGATGGGGAAGAGGGCAAGAGACGCCCGGCGAGGATGCTTTTGTCGCACAGAGTTATATTCGCAATTTTGTTCCGGGACTTCAGGGTGATGACCCGAAGAACAAGCAGGTCATTGCAACATGCAAGCATTATGCGGTCTACGACTTGGAGACGGGCAGATATGGTAATAACTACAACCCTACCCAGCAGGATCTGAGTGATTATTTCCTGGCTCCGTTCAAGACTTGCGTGCGTGACACGGATGTGGGAAGCATTATGTGTTCGTACAATTCGGTTTCCGGCATTCCAGCCTGTGCGAATGAATACCTTCTGGATGAGGTACTCAGAAAGCACTGGAATTTCAATGCGGACTATCACTACGTGGTGTCTGACTGCGGCGCAGTCACAGATATCTGGCAATACCACAATTTTACCGACACCGAAGAAGCAGCAGCCTCCGTTGCTCTCAATGCCGGTGTTGATTTGGAATGTGGTTCCTCATACCTGAAGCTGAATGAATCTCTCGCAGCAAACCAGACCTCAGTCAAAGTCATGGACCAGTCCTTGGCGAGACTATATTCCGCCTTGTTCACGGTCGGCTTCTTCGATGGCGGAAAGTATGACCATCTCGATTTCTCGGACGTATCTACCCCCGCGGCAGAGGCTCTCGCGTATGAGGCTGCAGTCGAAGGTATGACACTACTCAAAAATGACGACCTTCTTCCTTTGGACTCTCCGCATAAATTCAAGAGTGTCGCCGTGATTGGACCATTCGCAAACGCGACGACTCAAATGCAAGGCGATTACTCTGGTAATGCACCATACTTGATCAGCCCATTGGAAGCATTTGAGAGCGACCTGAGGTGGAAAGTGAATTATGCCATGGGTACAGCAATCAATAATCAGAATACTACTGGATTTGAAGCAGCTCTAGCAGCCGCAAAGAAGTCTGATTTGATTATTTATCTTGGTGGCATCGACAACTCCCTCGAGTCCGAAACGCTTGATCGGACTTCACTCGCTTGGCCTGGAAACCAACTCGATCTCATCAAGAGTTTGTCCGAGCTCTCGAAGCCAATGGTAGTTGTCCAATTCGGAGGCGGCCAGGTTGATGACAGCGCCATTTTGAAGAACAAAGATATCCAAGCTCTGGTTTGGGCGGGATATCCCAGTCAAAGTGGAGGCACTGCTCTTATTGATGTCCTTGTGGGCAAAAGATCACCTGCTGGCAGACTACCAGTCACGCAGTATCCCGCCAGCTATGCCGACCAAGTAAATATCTTCGACATCAACCTTCGCCCTAAAGATTCATATCCCGGACGAACGTACAAATGGTACACCGGAAAGCCGGTGATCCCATTCGGCTACGGTCTTCACTACACAAAATTCAAGTTTGACTGGGAAGAGACTTTAAACCGGGAATACAACATTCATGACCTTGTTGCCTCATGCCAAAGAAATTCTGGCGGTTCGATCAACGACAACACACCCTTTACCACCGTCAAGGCACGAGTCAAAAATATCGGTCATGTAACTTCTGACTACGTTAGCTTGCTGTTCCTTTCCAGCAAGGATGCAGGCCCGGCTCCACGACCAAATAAGTCCCTTTTGTCATACGTGCGTCTCCACAATATTGCTCACGGAAACGATCAAGTGGCAAACTTGCCTCTCACTCTCGGGTCACTGGCACGAGCTGATGAGAATGGAAGTCTCGTTATTTTCCCAGGGCATTACAAGATTGCATTGGACAACTCCGAGGACTTGACTTTCGAGTTTACATTGAAGGGCAGCCCAGCGGTTATTGAGACGCTCCCTACGCCTGATGCACAGTATAACTTTACTGTGCCCGTTCATATTCAGCCAGCGTCCACTGAAGCACATAGTTAGGTTTTGTCAAATGTGCTCTTCTTGGCCCGGGGCTTTAATGCCTGAAACTGTCAAAGTTCAAATCATGAAGTAGACATGCCTTGCTTAAGAGTTGGTCCTTTAGGCCCTACTGCAGAATACAAGTCTTCTGTTTCTTCTATTGAGAAAATTATACCTGTAGATGGACCGTGACCGGCTGGCTTTAACAGGAATAATAGTAAAAATGGTTCAATTCGATTGAGTAACTAGTTTCTCTCCAGTGTATCGGATGGTCCAGACTACCTGAAGCCTACCTTACTACTGAAAAGTGCTAGGGTCGTCCTCAATACTCTAACTAGACCATCGTGGGGCCAAGGTATGAGAAAAAAAAGGTATCAATTCTATCGATTCTAACATTTACTCGACACTTAGGTCCTCAAAATGAACTTGAACGCCGTTCGTCTGCCCAACAGCGTAGACGCCAATAATCGGACCAGTAAAATCAGGATCAGTCATGTCCAAAGTATCGACCGTTCCAAGGCACACCCAGTCATTTCTAACGTGAGGTTGGAATGAATAAAGCAGGGAATACTGCTTCTCTATATACTCTATCCGGAAAAGCAGCGAGTGAGGGGCTTCCTCGAGAGTATGTTTCTCAGTTCGAACGATCTTCTGACCAGCATTGACCAGTTCAAGAACCACCGCTTGCTGAGAAGAATCGTAGTATATTCTTGAGAAGCGGTGCTCTTCCTTGTAACAGGCGAGACCAGCCTGGATCTTCGCAGAGCTCCAGGAACCCTCGATTCCTTCGAGGACCACAGAGCTGCTGCCGGATAATTTCCGTTGCCGCTTGCCAATGAAGGTCGGGCTGTCTGTCGGGTGGGACAAATCGACTGATGATGCAGTCAATGTCAGAGATGAATGGTTATTCTCGATCCGATAATTGCCCATGATAGCATCTCGAATGTAGAGATAGTCCAACCCAGCTTCAGCCGTGAGGTGCGAGCTCGAAGGGGTTGCTGAAAGACTCCGGGGGCTCAATTTCACTTGATCAAAGACCGGCCAGTCGCTCTCCCAGTCAACCCGGGTCAAAAAGGTCTCACGGCCCATGGGGCATCTCCCTTGGTCCTCTAGACGGCCTCCAAGGCAGGCCCCCCACCATTGGCCCTCCTTGTCCTGGAAGAGTTCACAGTGGCCGGTATACTGGACATACTCTTGAGTACCACGTGCCGTGAGGACGGGGTTGCTTGGACACGAGTCATATGGGCCAAAGACATTCTGAGAGCGTGCCATCGTCACCATATGCCCGCCATGGGTACCTCCCTCCGCGATGAGCAAGTAATACCAGCCCTTGACCTTATACAAGTGCGGCCCCTCGGGATAAATGTCACCAGTGCCGTTCCAGATTATCATCTCCTCGGTCAATTTTGCGCCGGTCTTGAGGTCGATTTCGAAGAGGTTGATCGTGGTGCCTGGGCCTATTCCACCGGACCCTTGCAGGTAGACTTTTCCATCATCATCGAACAGAAGACTCGGGTCGATTCCCTCAAACTCGAAGTAGACCGGGTCGCTCCATGTGCCTGACCAGATATCATCGGCGGAAACTATGAAATTCTCCGTCGTGTCCCTGTTCTTTCCCTCTGCACGGATGACATTGGTACAGACGACATAGAATTTGCCCTGGTGATGACGGATCGTGGGCGCGTATAGGCCTCCACTCCCGACCAAGAACTTCCCATCATCCACCGGGTAGAGGTTTGCCTGCGACTTTGCGAGGCTAAGCTGGGATTGGCGGTGGATTGCATTTCCTGTGTGCTCGCACGTTAGCGGAAGCTCGAATTGTCTCTCCCATCTACTAAGCGACCGGAAGATTTACCGATTTGCTTCCATGATACCAGATCTTGAGAGGCGTAGATAGGTAGACCGGGGAAAGCGTGGAAACTGGAGTTTACGAGATAAAACCAGTCGCCCACCAAGACCACGGATGGATCGGGCGCGAAGCCTGAGATGATAGGGTTGACTGTATCCAACATGGCTAGCTCACGCAATGAAGAGAATGAAGGCTAGAGGAATAATCTATGTTCTTTCACTTCATCCCGCCTTGGGTAGCATACTTAAATATGCCAATTGAGATACTCCGCTTGCTATTAGCCAGGACTAGCTAGCGCCTTCTGTTTCCACACACTCTCACGGGTGTAAAATTCCCAGATATTCTACAGCATGCATTCACCCCATTAGCCCACATGCTAAATAATCGTGTAGCACCGATTCGCCATTTTTTGCCAAATATTACTCGATCGTGTATGAGAGGTGTACAGTTGAAACTTTAAGCAAGTTCCGGGAGATAGTCCCGCAGGAGCTAGCCAATACTCGACGAGACCTGACCACTATCCGAGTTGGCTGCACTGTAGAGCCATGATTTATAAGGAAAGATAAGCCAGGAGGTGAATTTGGCTTCCAACTGTATATTTTTACAGGTCAGTACATGGCTTTGTTAGCTGCATGCAGCTGGATGAGGGGGTAAATTAGGCTGTTGATAGGCCATCGAGCAGGGATGCCAAGCACCGCTGTATAGGCTAAATTGGAGCTCAAGGTCCAAAAGAGGTTATCCCCCACAATTGCTCCGCAAGGAATAGTACATGCAGTAGTCAAAGGAATCACATGGATAGCTCCGCTTGCCAATTACTGGGCGAGCAATCGGTTAGGCTGTTGATTATCAACGGGTTTACGGATAGAGAAGCCGCTTATAAAGAGGGGATTTGCATCTCCGTGTCGATCAAAGCTGTAATGAATATTAACTACATGCTATGTTTGACTACTAGATCGACATGTTTGTAACTTGCACGCTTTTCCCGGCAAGCTTAACTAGTAAAGTGGCTGAGATCAAAATCCGAAAAGCAAGTAAACGCTCTCTCAAACACGGCTAATGCTGAATCCTCCACTTGCCGGCTGTATCAATGTAAGTTTCGACCTCCAGTTAGTTAAACCCATTTAAAATAACGTTAAGTTAATTGTCCCCTTGCCAAATAAGGTCTAGCTGAACTAGGCAGCCCCTCTCGGGCCCCCGCAAGTGTCTACCGATAACCCTAAGTCTCCCAAGTCTCTTACCCCAGTCCCCCCACAGCCTGCGGTATCTGGAGTATGCACCGCCGAGGTATGAAGGATCATAAACCCAAGAGATAGTGTGTGAAGGATGCGAGCATAAAAAGAAAATGCCAATCTTCTCGGTAAAATGCAGAACAGGCAAATATAACCCTTGGCCAGCTCAAGCTATTCGCCAACGCTAAATGGGGTGGCAATATGTCGTGACAAGCCCGGTTGGAGGACAATACAGCTGGGAATCGATCAAGCCACCATCTGTACGGAGAACAAGGGCCGTCAAGCTCATGGCTGTCTCGAAATTTATAAGAAGGGGCCTTTTTCCTCATTAAAAGCTCCCTTTCATCCCCGACTGCAATGAGAAGTGGACTCATTAACTTGTTACACCTCTTTTGCCTTTCTCATATTCACCTACAACCAGTCCAGCGTGCGCTACAACAATCATGGCGTTGCGATTCCGGCCCCCGAAGCCGAGCCAGAAGGTCCTACCGGTTAAGCCGACAAAGGGACACTTTTTGTTCGCGCACCAGGAGTTCAAGCGCGTATCATGGTGGAAGAGGAAGAACATGCGGACCCTGTACATCTACATCATCATCCTGATTATGACCAACACCGCGAACGGTTTCGACGGTTCCATGATGAACGGTCTCCAAACTCTTTCCTACTGGCAGGAATATTTCGGGCACCCTCACGGCTCGCTTCTGGGTCTCTTTAATGCCTCCATGAGTCTGGGTTCTCTGCTCGGTCTGTTCGTTGTGCCTTACATGATCGATGCTTGGGGCCGTAGGCTGGGTTGTTTCGTTGGATGTCTTATTATGTTACTTGCTGTTGGTCTGCAGTCTGGCGCTACTGGCTTTGGCATGTTCATTGCTGCTCGTCTGCTTATTGGATTTGGTGATTGTCTTGTTCTTGGTAGTGCTCCGCTTTTGATTGCGGAAATTGCGCATCCTCAAGATCGTGCCGTTCTTGTCACGCTTAGTGGTGCTTCTTATCACTCTGGTGCGTTCATCGCTAGCTGGGTGACATTGGGTACATTGAAGATTCAGGTATGTATCATCGCCAAACAGCTACCGTGGATATACTTGTTCTCAACTGACACTCTTTCTTCCATAGAGCGACTGGTCGTGGCGCCTGCCCAGCCTGTTGCAGGCTATTTGCACCATTGTCATCTTTTGCGGTATCTGGATCATGCCAGAAAGCCCCCGTTGGCTAATGAGCAATGGAAGACACGATGAAGCCATGCGAGTTCTCGTCAAGTATCATGGCGAGGGAGACCAGGATGACGCATTTGTGCACCTGGAGTATGCCGAGATCAAGGCCGCCATCGATCTGGACAAGGAGATTGACCAAACTCGCTGGGTTGACTTCTTGAAGACCAAGGGCAACCGCAAACGAATTGGTCTAATCACCGCTCTTGGTCTCTTCAGTCAATGGAGTGGCAATGGTTTGATCTCTTACTATCTCAAGCAAGTTATGGACAGCGTTGGTATCACCAAGGCCTCTACGCAGCTTGGAATCAACGCTGGTATCAAGTCCGAGGCCTTGATCACCAACTTCACCCTGGCCTTCTTCATCGATAGGTTGGGACGACGACCGGTCTACATGGTTTCCACGGTTGGCACATTTGTGGTCTTCAATGCATGGACTATCGTGTCAGCTCGGTACGCGATCGCGGCTAATCAGGCGCTGGGATACATCTTCGTCGTCCTGACCATTCTCTACGGAGTATTCTACGATATAAAGTAAGTATTCATCCATCTAACAAAGTCTTATACCAACAGCCGCTAACATTAGGTTTCCTCTCAGATCCGGTCTGATGGCAACCTATACCACCGAAATTCTCCCCTACGGTCTCCGTGCCAAGGGTTTCACCTGGCTGAACTTCTGCGTCACCGCGGCCCTCTTCTTCAACCAGTACATCAACGCGATTGCCCTCGACGCCATTGGCTGGAAGTATTACATTGTCTACTGCGTCTTCCTTGGAGCGGAGGTCTTCGTTATCTACACCTTCTTGATCGAAACTAGGTATACTCCTATGGAGGAAATCGCCAAGTACTTCGATGGCGATGACACGGTTGATATTGGTGAGATTGCTGTTGCGGATATGAAGGAGCAGGCCAGGGAGTCGGGAGGTAAGGCGGCTACTGTTCATGTTGAAGTGAAGGAGTAAGTTGATACACAAGGCATGTTGGAAATTTGTTTGGGAGGCTTTGTGGATGCTTTAATGATTTTTGGATTTAACGTTGGTTGGCTACGCCTAGAGCTCTTACTAGGAATCATCCCTGGGAACCTATCAGACTACACATTATTTTTTGCACGTTTTGTAAGCTATGTTCACTGATTAATTGGTTATTGTGAACCAAGAGACAAAATAAAATCAGATATGGTAGTGCGGCACTGGTAGTGTAGAGGTTTCGATTTATTCTACGAGCAGGGGTGATATTATTATAATTAATATATCCTGTTCAGAGGAGAGAATTGAAATATATAGGCTTCATAATTGACACCAAGTTATATATGTGTATTAAATATTGCTTCTGATGCGTGGCTTTTTCGTAGGCCCTCAAGATAATTACGAGGCTTGTTGTACCCTCTTAGCTCCCAGGACCTGTGATCAGTAGGAGTAGGCGAGAAAAAGTGAAAGTAATAATCAAAATTCAAGTTCCCAGGAGCAGCAAAGCGCTATGATCCTATTTCCTGCTCATTAGCCACTATAAGTAATCTTGTCCTATCCCTGATCGGCCGAGTTGTAGGATTAATTTTCCTACGAGATTGTTCTCATGAGTAGCATTCAGCTGCAAAGAGGCTATTGCATTACTACAAACTACTCCTCTGTTGAATGATTCTAGCACATGTAGATCTAATTAAAAGTTGTAGAAGATTGGTTCCCCATGTGTAACGGGTCAGAACACGATATAGGGTCACGTGGTACACGTGACCTTGTCGTAGTGTTTACCTTTTACCCCAGACGCCGTCGGAACGGAACAACATAGCACCGAAGTTGCACTATATCTAAATCGCGTCGGCCACTGTATTTACATTTCTTCAAGTTGACAATGACAGTTTGCAGACAACACCTTGTTGAGATTAAATCTGGTCTTAGTTCTTATATTTGTCAAACTTTCTTCTGTGACAAGAACAGCTTGACTAGGGCTAAGGCCAGGTTTAATTTCCCTAAGGCGTAGTCTGCAAACTGTTATTGTCAACTTGAAGAAATGTAAATACAGTGGCCGACGCGATTTGGATATAGTGCAACTTCGGTGCTATTTTGTTCCGTTCCGACGGCGTCTGGGGTAAAAGTTAGACATAACTAGACCTGGGCACCCGCTCATGAGCGGGTTGAGCATGCTCATGCCCAGGTCCACTCACACAGTACTAACTGAGCTGTGTCAGGCGGATGGTTGGAAGTCAGTTTCTTGCAGTATTACGATATAAGCGAGGTAAAATACGGAGTTCACCCTCGGGAACTTGACTTGATTTAAATAATAAGCCGTACCATCCTACCAACCCATCGAATTTGTAGACATCGGCAGAACCCATCCGAACCATAAACCCAGCGCAACGCATTTGTGTTTTGGATCCGAATCTTCACTCTATTAGTAGATTTTGGACTGAAACCAAGAATTCAAACCCCACGATAGAGACCCAGTTGATTCGCATTATAATACTTTATAGATAAGCGGAGCAAACTTGTTCACAATACGTTGCAAATACCTATTTCCTTCGAATATCAAGCCTTTCGAAAGTAGAGAATCAAAGAGCTAGGTAAACCCTAGCTAAGCTAGTAGCGTAGACCCAGAGGCCAATCTCATATTTCAGAGAACTCATGGAAACATAAATAAATTTATGCCAAATACATTTCTCTTATGTTTTGGAGTTGGTATTTTCAATTTGTTTCATCCAATGGCTTGAGTTGTTCGTCGTAGTATAATCCAAGATATATGTTGACGGGGTTTTAGGTCATGGTCTCCTTTGGGTTCCGCTAATATTTATCTAAAATCTACGATAGCATGGGTTGGATTGTGGGTCGGATGGGCTTTGCCGATGTTTAAGAAATATAAATGAATAACTCTTTGATGCTCTAAATCCGAAAGGCTTGATATTCGAAACCCCTTTTTCGTACAGAGAGCACAATATCGGGACGTTATTCAATGCTGCAAGAGCTTTATAAATATGAGCGAGTAATGGTACCAAAGAGACAAAGTTCTCGCTACCGCAATCAAGCTTGTCTTTAGAAATCCGCATTGAAGTAAAAGCAAAGGACAAAAAAACAACCAAAACTCTGCAAAAACTGCAAATTATTCTCCTTCCAGATCAACCCTCTCACAGACGTTTAGTGCAGCTAGCAGCTTGAAACCTTAAAGCTACCCATCGCAGTGCTGAGCTCGTGGTCATTCCAGTCATCTGATGCAATACCAATCTGAGTGCGGCACTTGCTGTCGCTATACACACGTAAGGTGCAGTCAGAACCCCACTCATTCTCCCAGTCGATAACCTCACCAGCGCTGGAGGAGGCCTTGGTGCAGCGGCGGTTGTTTTCGCCATCCCACTGGCCAGCAGTAGTGGAGAAGATCCAAGCGTTGGCCATGGGCAGCGCGGTGATGAGCGCAGCGACGATTGTGGAGATGAACTTCATTTTGGTGGATTCCTTGGAAGATTTGATGAGATGGTAGATTGATAATTCTTGGGAGCGGTTGGATATTTGAAGTAATTGAGTCAGATGTAAGTTGAGGAGGATCATAGAAGACGAGAAAGATGAAGGTATTTATACTTCATCAGGATTGACTGTTATACGTTCTTCGTAAAATTTTGGGCCTTTTTACTGTTTTTCCTGCTTGTTCTCGTATTCTTTCAGCTGAAGCCAGAAATAGTTTATCACGAATGATCGGCAATGAACATTGCGGTCGATGGGTGCTGCCAAGAATATATACGATGACTTCAAGGACCCAATTTGTGGGCCATTTTGACAAACAATGATTGTGTGTGAGGCTATTGTTATTAATTTTGCCGTCGATACATATTATTAGGTCATCGAAAATACCGTATTGAGGAGGGCTCAGCTATGACTTCGTAAAGCTCCCATCTTGGTGCGGTGGATCTCCTCGGGGCATACCAAATACAGCATCGTGATGTCTCAATATATTCCAAAAAAAAAAAAAAAAGAAAACATAGACCCCTTGATATTCTACCAAACGATGATTAGGAAGACCTTGGCATAGCCCCTGATTCTACTATCAACCTCTGTCGTTTGTCGACCGAAATAAACAGTGAATCTGCATGTTCGTCTGGCTATAAAAGTTCTGTAGACGATCCATATTGGCTGGGACTGTCATATTTTGATCAAACAAATATTCTGAAAAGGGGATAGAATTGAATATTGAATAATATCCGAGAATAATGGAAGTCTCAAGACTCCGCTACAGCTAGTAAATCTTGGTTCTCGTGTTTACATCTATGATTAGATCGAGTTTTGGTTTTTCTCTCCTTAGATCCGCCGATCACAGACACAACTCGTACCTTGAAACCCATGTGAACAAACGATGGTTCCTTAGTTGCACTGGGCGTTAGAATGGCATTGTGTTCGTCTCATTCTCAGAAATGCGGTAGTTTGTCAACATTCCACGCTTCTGCTAAGCAATGACTGATTTTGCTTAGACCCTGCCGATCGTCGATGCGGTTCGTATAGAAACGGGACTATTTTTGGCAACACATGCGGACCTTTCGAGCCTCATTTTGTATTTACCCCACAAATTTCCAAATTTGTGCAAGGTTGCAACTTTCGGCCCTCGGTTAGAAATGATCTTCAGTATCTTCCTCGTATAATGAGAAAATGAGACTAACAAAGTTGTATTAACATCTTTTTAGCGATGAATTTCAACTCGTGAACGTAAATGCATACACATTTCGTTTTAGTTTGGGGGAAAAAAAGCGCCCAGCCTTCGTAAAAAAATTCGCTAACACTAAATTTAGACCAATCTAGCAGCGCGATGGCCTTGTTGGACTATAAAATCCGATCAGCACGTGGTGAAGATTGACATCTCGATCAAAGTATAAATGGCCAAGTCCTGCCCGATACACAACCTTCTGTTTACAAGTTTTAAGCCAAACAAATTTTCCATCATCTCTTGCATCACGCCAAAGGAACACAGTTCTCTAAATTTCACGAAAAACCGACAGGAGAATCGTCAATACCCAGAATTGCTCTGCTCGTCATCATGCAGCTCACCAAGTTGGCTCTGATCCTAGCCGGGGCTTTCTCCATAACCAACGCATACAAAATAACTACTGGGGATGTCAACTGCCGCAAAGGTGCCTCGACAAATCATGCCGTTGTCACTACATATGATAAGGGTGACGATGTCAAGATCACTTGCCAGACTTATGGTGAAAACATTCAAGGCAACTCTATCTGGGATAAGACCTCTGACGGCTGCTATGTTTCCGACTACTATGTGAAGACCGGCTCGGATAGCATGGTCACCAAGGATTGTAGCGGCGGTAGTTCTGGCGATGGCAGCTCATCCTACAAAGGCGAGATCAGCCGCAAGGAGATCCTCTCCCGCGGTGAGTACTGGGTCTCACGTCACGTCCCATATTCTATGAGCGCCTATTACCCGGACCCGAATGGCCGCAAATACCGCACCGACTGTTCAGGTTTTGTCAGCATGGCTCTTCATGCGTCTGCTCCGGGTCTCAGCACTGTCAGTCTCCCAGAAATTGCGAAACCTATCTCTTGGAACGACATCCAACCAGGTGATTTTGTTGGCACTCTTGGCTCCGGTACTGGTGGTGCTGCTGGACATGTCACTCTCTTCAAGTCATGGGCCGACAGTTCCAAGAAGGAATATAATACGCTTGAGTGTCGTGGTACCTACGGCTGTGTCGCTTACAAGCGCCCAGTTGGTTGGAAGGTTGGCAGTTATACAGCAAAGCCATACCGTTACAACAATGTTAAGGACTAAGTCGGCACTTGCAAGACTTAAGGCTGAGAAGGGAGTTTTTGTGGTGGTTTTGTCGGTTGACCAACCGGGGGGGGGGGGGGGGGG
>JADDUG010000005.1:1708539-1792336 GCA_018340795.1 Penicillium steckii | reverse complement strand
GGGGGGGTGTAGATATCTGTGAGATAGCCCAAGCGAACGCCTTCTATAGTATATGGTGAAATATAGCGTGTTTCTATTTCTATATCCCTATATCCCTTAGGCCAAGAGCCTGCCAACGCCAGACTAGAAATATATCAGTGTTCGTTAATATTCAGAAAAAGGCCCACTGCACTTCGAAATCTTTCCCATGCTGTAGTATGTACTACATACTAACTACAGCACAACAAAATTATAGGGAGTTCAAGTAAATATTCCGACCGAACAAGTATCACGAATCGAGAAACTCGAGCTAGCGAGTTGCCCCATATCTTTAAACGAAACGTCGGTCCAATTTTCTTGATTGCCATTCCAACAAACAACCAAAACCTTGTGCTATCCTTTCGTAGCCTTGCAATACGAAGTTGATATAGACCAGGAACTAATTTGAAATTAGTTCCCTAGATACAATATCTTAGTGTAATTATACGCGAAACTAAATTCTTCTCCAATCACTCGATTATCTATCTATGTATGGATATATCTTCTCATTCAGACTAAAAGCTTCCTTAGTACCTCTGAACCGTGAGAAGGAATGGCAATTGTAGTTTGACACTGACAAACGCCGTTCATTGACGAATGAAAGAATATTGCAAAAATAGTTTGTGTGAGGTATGATCACCAGGCAGAAATAGATATCGGCAAAATCTTTTAGGGTCGAAATCCTTAACCCTAAACCCAAGTCAATCTAGAAGCTATAATAGAATCTACTCTTCGACTTAGTATGCAAAAGAAAAGACTATTTCTGTACAAGTTCGGAATCAAATCGATGGAGCTCACGGTTCTATTTTACTTTTGCATTTATTTGGGACTAAACAACAACTATTTGCTGCACTTATGCTAAACTAGATGACCCATTAAATGGGTATCGTTGTAGATCTTGACTCTGTGATTTAAGCCAATAGCCCGCCGGAGGGTTGGGTCGTAGGTCCGATGGGTTCTGTTGATGTCCAGCTCGCGGGTACGCTGCAGACTCAGTATGTACAGTGCTGCCCGTTATTCCCTCCCATATCTGGAAACAGATAACTACTCATTCAAACCCTAGACACGTGTTGTGATAATCCCAATATGTATTCGCATAAATTATGGTTTAGTTAATATCATCCGTTGTAATTGTACCTTGTTTTGTGGCCCAGTACTATCGATACAAGTATATGAGGGTGGGCGACTAGGGGCCTCCACGCAAACCAAGCAAACTAGCGACCGTTAGCAACCTGTCAACTGCCCTCTCCATCCCTCAGTTGTCCACGCCATGCCTCTCCACTCTTTCTACCTTTCGAGCAGTCTGTTAGTCTAGTTACAAGTTAAAGAACATTCGTGCATGCTCAATGAAATTTCAAAATGGATCACACAGGTAGGCTTGTTTCATACTACGCTAATTTATCCTGCTTCTCTGGCTTTTACGGAGATGGAACTGCAAATGGCGGCGAGGCCGAGGCTGGTGATCAAATTCAGAATCAACTGGAAGAAGTGGGAAGATACCGTCGCACTACGTTCGCGTTGTCTGATAAGATACTTCGCTGCAGTGTCGAGTAGCTCCAAGAACTACTATTTTCTATACGGAACTCCAACAGTCTGGCTGAAGCCATGCAGCAAAATTTGTATCTTGCAGACCGTTGATGGACAGCCGGGTAGCAGTGTAGTATGGGGGCCAAGAAGGGACCGAGAGACGACGCTTGTCTACAGACTTAAAACTCGCCTATTTAGTTTTTCTGAGTACAAAATGTATTTATCAACTTACATAATCATATAATGATTATATTGAAGATAAAAGGCTACCAATTAGCAACTATAATTTAGTAAAGCTCGTAATGAAAGCGAAAGACTAGCCGGTAAAACGAGGCTGAACACCAAGACTTTTGAATGAAACACCACTGTGTTTTGGATATAATTATCCTCTTGAAAAAATATCTGGTCGTGTTAGGCTTTCTGTTTGTGTATGAATTCTAATTCTCAACAGTATCATACCAGCTTGCGTGAAATAGTCTTGAATTAGCGTCATGAGGCGAAAAACCTTTCGGCATCGGAATTTGAGATTTTGAGTATGTTGTTCCTTCGCCTGTTTTTGATTTCTAGAAGTTCAGGTTAGAAAGCAATCAAACTACCTGAGGGGTACTTCTTACATCTTATCATTGACCGGACGGCTTGGATTTTGGGAAGAAAAATGACAGCAGCAGAGCTGACTCGGCTTCGGTGCTGGTAGAGAAATTGATCGGATCGCGCACGCGTATGTATCTTCTGTGTATAATCTTCTCGCAAACGGTACTAAAGCATCTTCCGTAATGATCTCGTACGCATAATCGATAGCCAAATCCAATCGCTCCGGATTTGGGGGTGAGACTATCGGATCGCCGGGCTCAAATAGCTGTTCGCGAATATGGTCTGGAAAGTTTATCTGACAGGGGGATTCTGGAAAAACGTATGTAGATATCAAACGTTTCCACTGTTGCGCTACCAGCGTAGTATCTCGAATCAAATCGCAATTGTCAACGGATATTGAGTAGAGAGTATACGTATTGCGATACAATTTTGCATCGGAAATAAAATCAAGGGTCTCCATACAATGGCCCTGAGTTAGAAAATCTAATAATGCATTGTATGAATATGAGCCCGACGATTGATCAGACAGGATGTCGTCCAAGGTAGTGCGCGATGAAGGTGACATATCCGCCGAATCGAAGAGTTGTGGCCACTGATGGTGATAATGGATTTGGGGATCAAAATAATATTTTTGGTCCGCTGATGAGGCGCTATAAATATTCTGAGGAGGCATAGCACAGAGCTAACCTTGCGTATCTAGCGAGATCAAAGTTTGGGTAGCTTCCTGATGTTGACGAACCATGCAATCCGCTCCCCGGAGAGTGGATCTCGTGGGCTGGGCCGATAATTGGATCGCCACCGCCACAAAATCCGATCCGGGCAGTATTCAGTCCCCTTGTTCAAGCTTTAGACTGATTCGTTTATCTATATACACATCAATGGTAATATCGCCACAGGGCGCAATTTACTGAACCAATTTAACTAGAGTTACAAAGACGAGTTCCTATTTTCCTTCTGGTTTCCAGACACAGACGGATTTCTATCTCTCGCCCGGGCTCCGTCCATCCGGGTATTGAATTGCACATCACGCGGAATTGATAACAGAGAATGATCTTGAGACAAGAGAGACCTGTTGTCGAAAGTATAGGGAATTATTTCACCTATCCTTTTCTGTTTTTGAATTAGGATAATGACTGGTTAGAATCATGGGCAAGTAATTATATTACACAAACAGTGAGCAGATTAGCTTGTTATACACAAAACAAGAGCAGACGGCACCAATTCCAAGGGCATTTCAATACGCTGGGAAGCGGGGGACTTTGCTCCACAGATATCCACCCCCAAGAGCTAAATCACGTCTAGTTCTGCTCCCCATAAAGACATAGCTCCTCAAAGAAATGACACCGATATTCCAGTTGGGATGAAGGTTGGAATCGGTGTTGGCATGGCAGCAGCCATAATGATGGCAGTGGGGATTTTGATCTGGATAATGGGACGCAAGAATATTGCTACTATTAGGGCAGCAGGAGGGGTTGAAAATTTGCAATAAAGACCTTGGACCCGAAAAAATGAGACACATGAGTTTATCTCCCGATGCAAAGCGACCAGCTGACCGTTTGCAAGGCGCGCAGAGTTGGGCGGCGCGCATAAACAACTTGCCGAACTTGACGCACGAGGCGCCTGGAGATCCTCACGATTTGGCGTCAACAGTAGGTAAAATCATACTTAAAGCGACATGAAGCTTCAAGATCGGTCCTTGAACAAGGTCATCTTACTTGAGATTGAAATCTCGACTATGACTTCAAAATCAGGTGCGGCTTATTTATCCGGTAAATTCCGCGAATGACGATGTAATGCGCAGTTCGAGGGTCGGTCATAGCACAAGCGAATACTTGGTGCTCTTCAAAAGGAAGAGTCTTGATCTTCTTTCGAGTCGAGCATTCTTCTCGGCATTTGATTGAGTGGCTCGGAAGGTGATAGCTAATTGGGGCCTTTTCGCACCTTTATGTCCCCGAGAATGGCTTGTGAACTAGAGCTGTTGCTCCCCAGCTCTTCCCAGGACTTGAGTGAGCCTCGTCGCACATTTTTCACAACTAGTTCATCACAATTATACAGTTTGAACTAAGCATATTATCACTTGATTTGTAGCTTCCCGATAGCCTAGTATATTGGCGAGAATAACATAGTCCGCTTAGGCTAGAATAATAAGGTGATATCGGGAGTATTGGGAGACTCAAGCACCTTGTCACCACCCATCTGACGGAACATTATGGACGACAACGAACTTTTGTCCCTTTTCAAGGCGTCTTGTTGAAAATTTTCTACATGCCTGTGTATAAGCTAAGTGTCGGAATATTATATACGCAAAAATGCATCACTCTTTGACCCTCTTTCACCCCACCAATCTAGAAGATCTTTGCTGGATTTGGTTAGAAACGGAACGTGCGAGATTGGCCTATACTCAAATATCATTGGCTCTTCCGCAATCTCATGATGCCACGGGCTTGCGAGAAACACTCCAAAGGAGACATTTAGAGCTAAAGCCATTTTTTTTGCAAAGGGAAAGAGGCCATCGTGCAAATTCGCTTATTGTGCAATCCGGAATGGAATGTCTTCAAATTCTTGTTTCCCTCCCTTCACAGGGCCTTACCTCCCGCAATTACTCGCTCCTCTGCCTCCCACCCCTTGGTTTGAAGATTAGACGGTATGCGCCGTGAACTAGGTCCTGTTTGAAGTCCATATTGATCAGAAGCGCTCTAAATAACAAGAAATTCCATTACCCTGAAACATGGATCTTGAAAGGTCTGCTGGCACTTTTGCCGGCGAGGTTGTCGCAGAACGGGACGAAGCCAAGACAAAAGGTCTTCAATGTCCTTCTCTCGGAGAGCGCTCAGTTGACCACGGAGAAGATGAGCTACTTGGCACGGAAATGGATGAAATTCTTGCAGCGAAGATGGTCATTATCAATGATGTAAATACCCCTAACTGCTCGTTACATTGAAAACAATCTTACGCCATCCTTTGACCCAAACATTCAGACCATACTCATTATTAAATTAGACAATCGATGAAATCGGGTTTACGCGCCACCATTGGAAACTGTTCTGCTTAAATGGCTTCGGATATGCAGTTGATTCCCTGATTCTTCTCATTCAGTCCATCATCTCGGGTCAGGCTAGGTTGGAGTTCCAGCCGGGATACGCTACTGGTCTGACTATCGCGGTCTACGTCGGTATGCTTGCTGGCGCCATCTTCTGGGGATTTTCTGCAGACATAATCGGTCGTCGGTTCGCGTTCAATGTCTCCTTATTCGTATCCTCAATTTTCACTGTGGTAGCAGGGGCTGCCCCGTCGTGGATTACCTTAGGATTATTTGTTTGCTTAAGTGCGTTCGGTGCTGGGGGGAATCTTGTCCTTGACACCACTGTTTTTCTTGAATATCTTCCAAGTAAAGATCAATGGCTCTTAACATTGATGGCGGCTTGGTGGGGTGAGTGCAAATCTAGCTTCCACGCGTGCTTGAGAATTTTCCTGCTAATCCTGTAAATCGTGTAAGGTCTTGGTCAACTCATCGCAGGCCTTTTTGCATGGGCTTTTATCCCGAACTACTCCTGTGCTGATGCATCCAACTGCACCAAGGAGAACAATCCGGGATGGCGTTATGTGTGGTACACATCGGGTGCTTTTGTCTTCGTCTTATCCATCCTACGGATCACCATTATCCGGCTACAAGAAACCCCCAAATATCTAATCGCGGAGGGAAAAGACTCGGATGCAGTTCGTGTGCTTCAGGAAATTGCGACGCGCTATAATTGCCCGTGTAGTATCAGCTTGGATCGGCTGGAGGCTTGCGGATTATCTCGCTCTGGTAATCATACCTCTTTGGGGACGGCACGCAAACTCTTGAACTTTGAGGAAGTGATTTATCATGTGCGAGGCTTATTTGCGACCCGGAAAATGGCAATTTCAACAACATTGGTTTGGTTTTCCTGGCTTCTAATTGGACTGGCGTATCCATTGTACAACGTTTTTTTGCCTACCTATCTGGAATCGCGCGGTGCAAGCTTTGGCCAAACAAGTGCTTATATCACATGGCGTAACTATGCGATTAACAATACCTGCGGTATCTTTGGACCCATCCTGGCAGGCCTCATGTGTCGTTCGCGTTGCTTTTGGGGTCGACGAGGAACCATGATCATCGGTGCGATGATCACTATGGTTTTCTTCTTCTGCTATACACAAGTACGCACGGCCAGTCAGAACTTGGGTTTCACTTGTGCAATTTCGTTTTGTTTGAATATATACTACGGCACGCTTTACGCATACACGCCTGAGGTTAGTTGAATTACCCGCCAGTCGGCACTACCTCAACTTCGACTTGAAGTTGGGATAGACTTTGAAACGTTCTCACTGAAGTGCACTCTTTAGGTTTTCCCATCCGCTCATCGAGGAACCGGCAATGGAGTAGCTATTGGCCTTAATAGAATTATGGGGATAGTGAGCGCGGTAGTCGGAGAGGCTGCTGATGTGGGTTTCTATGACACTCCCTGCCATTATCTTCTTGTTAAAGGTCTATAATGGGATGCTAACTCCTCCGTTAGACTTCGACCCCGGTCCCAATATTTATTTGCGCTGCCTTGTATATCATTATGGCAATCGTGGCGGGTGCTTTTCCTTTCGAGCCGTACGGTAAGCGAAGCAGTTGAAAGCATATTGGCTTCGCTCATCTACCTAGTCTTGGTGGGCTAGGTAGCCCATCAAGGTACATGTATTTCGAAGGATATGTCATATAAAAGCGCTTGTGAAACCTAACAACAACGAGCAAAAAGGAAATCATGACTTTTGAAGTTTTCGAGGCTGTACCATCTGATATTCGGCAATTGTGAATTGATATGATATTATTCGAAGGGAAGACAAATTGACCAGTTGACAACGGGTTGCAATTTCAAACCCGCCAGTTCATAATCCGGCACTTTACCCGGAGAAATAGTTCTTAGGACGAATATTGTTTAGTGCGTGGGAGTTTTCAGGACAATTTCAAGTGCAGGGAAGTTTGACCAACTGCCGCCAATTACCAGTAAACTATTTTGATTAGTACTACCAACCGGTACAGAGTATGTACCGGTGAAGCGATAGATGGACAGCGAGTAAATAGTTAACCTAAGCGTGTTAGGTCCTCGACCGTGGAACTGAACGATTACTGTAAAGTGTCTCAAGAACGTAGCAACCAATGGTTGATTCAAATTATTTAATACAAGTTTAGTTGAGCTTCGGCTCAGGTAATGCATTAGTGTTTGTAAGAGTTTTCGGTCAGTCGAGAATTCAATATCTTCACATTTCCAAACTTCGTGCTTTGTTGACCGAAATCCTGAAAATGGCTGTGTGATACGTCAAAAAAAGGAGAGGATAGTGCAGGTTTCGTCGATTGGATGACGATTGGAGCTTTAGCTTTCGGATGCATTCCACAACAGGATTGAGCGGCAGCGGCGTTTTTAGTTTGACAGCTGACGCGGGCTGTTTGAATGAGTACTGAATTCACAACGTTAGTGGACCACGAGCTCCATTTGGACGACGTACAAGTAGCTAGACAGATATGGCTGTCTCTATACCGTCGGTGCACAGTACATACAGTTTCCGGCACTGGTAATTTCGAGCCTCCTTGCAATAGAAGTACTAATTAGTCATGAATACAACGACCCATGCCGAGAGCCACCTGAGCAAGTTGTAAAGCAACTGAAGTTCCCACCGAAAGACTCGGAGTGAACCCCAGACCCCCGCGACGCGACTTGCCGGTGTTCAGCTATAATAATATCTTCGTCGGTTATAGTTGCTATCACTACTTTTACTACCAAGATTTATCAGAGATATCCATTATCAGAGGGTGCAAATGACCCATTCAAATGAAAATAAATACGTGCTCACTTATACGCCTGATGACGACATTCTCGTATTCAAAGTTTGTACATGCCTAGATATTCCATAACCTTTGACACATATCATCCTAAATAAAGTCGTTCCATATGAACTTATAATCCCCCATATGGTCACGAAAGCAAAATTTTATCGAGTCTCTTGATTATGCGTGTCGCAATAGCCGGAGGCACTAGTCCAACCCTCGGTGCATCTCTCATTGATGCTCTCTTGGCCACTGGCGGTCGTTATGTTCCAGTTATCTTGTCCCGGGGAAAAGTGGCGACTTGGAGTCCAAAAATGCATCAAAATGGCGTGGAAGTTCGCCAAGTAGACTACCATTCACATGCATCACTCGTGGCTGCATTGAATGATGTCGAGGTGGTCTTGAGTGTCCTGCTTATACCTGGCCCCGACTGGGTGACAGCCCAAGTCAACTTACTTCATGCTGCAGAGGAAGCAGGCTGTCGCCGGTTCGCGCCATCTGAATTTGCTCTATCGGCAGCGTCGCAGTCTAAGGTTGATATACTGAAAGCCAAAAATGAGGTTTGGAATGAAGTTCAAGCGTCGGTAGACCAAGGGCGGATCGATGCAGCTCGCTTTCCCTGTGGCATGTTCATGAATTATCTCGGAATCGGCTGTCCTGATGGTGAGAATCGAGTTAAGGCTCTCGCTGGATTCCAGGAAGGGCCGTATATGATTTATCTTGACAGACAACCATCTTGGGTTGAGGTCCCTATTCGCGCGGACGGGACAACTCCCAGTTTGAGCATGACTGATATCCGAGATGTTGGAAAATTTGTCGTCGCTGCTCTAGATCTGCAAGAACCTTGGGCAGGTAGAGAGCTCGGGTTTTCCGGTGACACTTTGTCCTTTGATGAACTGGTTTCTCTTTGCGAGAAACATACTGGCAGGGCCGTAGAAGCTCGTCGAGTGACGACCGATGAGTTAAAGTCACGATTATCTTCAGTTTCGCCAGATGAATTTATCAAACGCATGGAAATCCAGCTTTCGATTGTTTGCGCCCGCGATGGCTCTGTAGTAGAGCCAACTTTAAACTCAATGTCATCTGTCAATCCAACTACGGTTGATAAATATCTTCAGCACTACTGGGGACCTTGTATGGATGACCGCAATGATACTCATGGAGCCCAACATCCATTCTAGGTGGGGCTTTTCGAACTTGTCTACCGTGAAACTTCCTGATTGTTACGAGGAAGACAGTAGCAACTCAGCTGGAGAGGAACGGGGCATATTCGGAGTATATTTGGAATCGCCCAAATTGGCACCAATGACTTGTTACGATGTGTTTTTGGCCGTAGACTAGCATTTCTAAATATGGTCACTGCTATGTATGCACTCTTTCAGAGTCTCGGCAATGAAAAAGAGCCTTTGGTCATTCCAGCTACTTGTATCTTGCAACAAATTCAGAAATCGCAGAATTTATCTCCACTGGGTGAGAACAATTTAAGAAATGCGCACCTCCCTCGACCGGCACCAACTGTGCATCTGGCGAGTTGATGAACATCTGAATCTCTTCTTTCGCATTTGCCACTGAGTATACAGCATCCTTGGTACCCTATAACATTCGTTAGTAGGATTATCTCGTCATTTACGGGGAAACTTACATGGAGCCATCGAACAGGGCATCGGATGTCAGAAAGGCGCAGGTGAAGTCCCCCGCGCTCAGCGAGATTGATCGCGGCCATGCGGAGTCGACGCCGGCCCCCCTCGCCAGAATAAGCAGACTTGATTGTTGACCTCCAAAAATCATGGGTCTCCTGCGGACATTCATTGAACCCGATGCTGATAAGTGCATTGCAATAGTTGTCGTCTGGTTCGAAGTTGGGATCACCTTGGCAGCCTGCCCACTGTGTCACGAAGCTAGAAACAATTGCTGGGCCATCCCAGCAGTCCAACTTGCGACTTCGGTCAGACTCGCTGTCCATGGACGTTCCTAGAGGAATCACACCAGCAATCTATCTAGGATTAGCTCGACATAAACAAAACAAAATGGAAAGAAGACGGAGTGTCAGTGAGTAGAAACCTTTTCCGGGCGTAGCAAAGCCATCTGAATAGTGATCCATCCACCCTGGCTTGTGCCGAGAAGAAATGCTTTATCAATATGTAATGCATCCAGGACCTGCAGATTCATTTCGGCCGTGTCCCAATATGTCCATTGTTCGCGCGCGGTGCGCGTTTGACCATGACCCAGTAACTCGATCGCAATCATATTCATTTCTTGCGTCAATTTTGAGTCGTTGAACTGTGCTCGATATAGCTCTGAAGATGTTGTAAAAGCATTCACCAATACTAGTGTTGGCTTGCTCGAATCATAGGGGCGAGGCATCTGGTAGGCCGCATCAATGCCACCTAAATGGGGCACATGGATGATGTTAGTGCCTGGCATGGTATTTGTCTGTGCAAGGTACTATAAGCCCTTCAACTCTTGAGGTGGTAAAAAATAAATAGCCCGAGCCTCTCTCTTATATTTGAATTGATTATTTCAGGGTCACACCGTCTCTTGTGTAAATGCCCCTCTTCAAGACCCGCCCCGGTCTCGCTTCAACCCCTCCACTTGGCCGAAAGTTTCGGAGATAATTGACCCCAACCATTCAATTTTCATAATTCAATCGTTTAAAATCAACCTCATGTTTGAAATGCTGAGAGGGGTAATGATCACCAAGGAACTGGGTTTTATTCCATACATAGCACGTAGTATTGTAGGTATTCAAACCTTACAGCAGCATAATCACATTCCTTCAACTAATTCCACCACGGGTCCGGTGAAATTTCTCTTGCCGCCAAATAAGTAATAATATACAGCTCCGATGACCATCCATCCCATCGTCACGACGACACAGTAATTCATGTTGACTGCCGTGACCGGTTCGACCGTTGGAAATGTACTGAAGACCATCGCCAATACCAGCCACAAAAGAGCGGCAATATTTACAACGGGGCCCCACCGTATTCCAAGACTGAACGACCCCGATCCAAGACCTCGAATGATAGAGCTTGACGATCGACGACCATAGAAGAGCATGAAAACAATCGGCGAGAAATAGGAGGCATACATGCCTAAGATGGCCATGGACAATACCGCATTGAATGCAGTAGAGCTACCGAGATAGATCAGGCCTAACAACATCTGCAGGAAGGATACGAGTATCACCATCCGGACGGGAACTTTGAGACCTGGGCTCACTGTCGACAGAAAATTCGATGCTGGTAGCCCGTTGTCTCGGGCAAAAGCCCAAGCTGTGCGGCTTGTAGAGGTCACACACGCAGCATTAGCTGCCACAGCGACTAGGCTAATGCATAATGCAAGAATTGACGCCCCAGCCGAGGAATTGGTAACATTGAGAAACAGTTGCATGAAGGGGAAACCAATCTTGGATTGTAGCAGCCCGTCAAGATCTCCTAGGGCGAAGAGTAGTACGATTGTGTATATCAGACCAATCAGTCCATTGATTGCCACGCTGCCGATCATAGCAAGGGGTACATTTCGAGAGGGCTTAGGAAGTTCTTCGCTGAGGTGACAAGCGGCGTCGTATCTGATCAGGTATAAGATTGAAGCTGTCAGCGTGTGACTTGGATCTATCAAGGATGAAGTCTTGGGCGAAGAATCTTACCCGAGAAAGGGATAAACGGTGCTCAACAAGCCAACAAGCCAGGAGACTCCATCATTAGTCCATCCACTTGTGTTAGAGAATTCGGTGAAAACGTATGTCGCCGTGTGTTTAGATGACAATGAACCGAGCACTGAAACAATTACAACGAATCCGATAACATGTAGAACGCCTGTAAATTGTTAGGTCAGTCTTTCGCTGTTTCAAGTACCATCCCCATTTCACAAATGGAAATACTCACCAGCGGCGAGGTTGGTATGAGGTAAGATCTTGGACCCCCAAATATTTACAGCGGCTGAATACGCCAAGACAGCCCAGTAAAAGAGCATTCCTTGCCATCGTAGCGGCGTATACATGTCGAGGTGGTTAAGCGTGATTAGTGCCTGCAGTTGCAGTCCTCCTGCAAAAGCGGCGGAAGCAGAAAAAACTAGTTGTCCACCAATTGAGATCCAACCAGTGAACCAAGAAGCGGTTGTCCGGTATGAAGGAGGCGTCAGACAGTGGACCCAGTGGTACTGACCTGGTTGAATATCAACAAATCATGCATCGTAAGAGGAACATTATCAGGTAGAGAGATATACCTCCGGCCGTGGGGAAAACAGAGGCAATTTCGCCCAGAGATAGCACTATAAACAAAGTTCCGATCAAAGCGATGATACTAGGAGGTCGCATTTGTTAGTTGAGGAATGGTTTTGATTGGCTGTTACTCGACAGCCTGTTCGGTAGGTGGGATTCTCACTAATTATAGAAGAGGCAGGGGGCGCCCCCATTTGTCAGAGCGGTGGCTACGACCGATGAAAGGGCTTCCCATGTCGCCATCAAAGAAATTTGAAGGCATACAATCGACCATAATGAAAACTCACGACGAAGCTCTTGGACATGGCCCAGAGCCGCCAGCTGGTCCTCATCGCTTAGGGGCTTCTCCGGGGAGATCACCTTTGTATCCGTGGAGATTACGTTCGATGGTATATTCATAATGGAACTCCAGAGAAGGGGGAGTGTTGGTTCTGGTATTTGAACGCCCAGGACAGCTCCACAGATCACCCATCAGGAGAGGTCTCTACTCTTTCATATAATTTAGCCCAGGCGAACTAGCCTCGGGCAAAGCGGAAAGCATGATAGCTCTATCAAGATACAATGGCGGCCAGGAATCCGCACTTCCACAGCCTTCATTGGGCAGATGCTTATCATTGGCCTTATCAGGACAAAGAAGGGCTCGAAGTGCAGTATTGAACACCTGAAGTATCAGGATAAGCATCCCTGATATGACCATGACCTCCACAAAATGCGGGGAAGTTCCGTCCTTCATAGTAAACTTGTTAATGATTGGTCCCCGGGATACGATTGGTGGCACAGCCAATGAAGGTGGCAAGATTGGCAAGGGTACGAAACAGACGAGATGTACTTCGTACTACTAGCAGGATTGCATAGTTGGCGCATGAAACGCTTAAATCTGTATAGCACTAGCATATAGAGACTCAGATACGAGATTACACCAGTGCAGGACTTATACAGTCCCAATGATAGAATATTCATTGCACTACTAGTACGAGTAAGTAGGCAGTGATATTCGTCCTGAAAGTCATATAGCAAGTTCTATTAACTAGTATTTGGTGCGTCTTGATAGCTTCAAGCTCCACTTTAATCCCAGTATTATTTATCCTTTACTACATAGTGATAACTAGCATGATCCAATCTCGGAAGGCTAACAGATAATAGATAGTAGTAAGCGCCATAGAGTTCTCGGTTTGAAATGGCAGATGTCAGTACAATAACACACTACAAATCATCAATCTTTCTGATCTCGAAATCCAGAATGCCTAACTAGGCTAAACTTGCGCACCCCCTCAAAAGGAAGACTAATGAAGTCAATCAAGTGGATCTCGCGGAAGCTCGGAATGTTGCAACGGAATGGAATTGTCGATAACTGCTCCGATCAATGAAATGTCGGACAATCAGAATTCCATAAAAGGGCATCTTGCATCCTCGATCATAACTAGCCACAAACTTAGTTATTAGTTCTTTCAGCTAATATCTTGTCGCTTCCATAACGTTCACAATGGCCCATCCGCTTGCCATTCTCTCCTCCGCGGAGACAAATCTGGCACGTGATATTGTACGTGCAGCACAACCCAAGGACGTCCTCCTCGACTTTCGAGAAATTTACTTGCAAGAACCTCCCAAATCTCAACTTGTGGAATTTTTGGCATTGGAGCATGCAGGTCGTCTGAGTCCCACCACTCCACGCCCACCGCGTCTAGCATTATGCCAGTATGATGTTATTGGCCCTGATCGCATCCCTGAATATCAAGAGTCCATTATCGATCTCGTTGCTCGAACACAAGTGAAACATACTGTTGTGGGCAAACAGCACCATGCTGCTCTGACTCTGTTCGTTCCTCTTAACCTTTGTGTTTCCAATATTCTCTTCTATCAATGCTGATTATTGTTTATTTCCATCATTTAGAAGCGAATTCGATGTGCTTGTTGACCGATGCATGAATTCGCCCTTGTTTCAGAAAGCCATCGCTGACTTCTCTCTCCCCGATGGATTCGAGGTTGTCATTGAGCCCTGGCCTTATGGAGGTCTGGATCATACTGACGAGAATCGTCGTTTTTTCCAGGGGCTTTGTTTTGCCCAGGACAAGCGATCCGGCAATGCGGATTCCAACTTCTACTCTTTCCCATTGCCTATTATCCCCGTCATGGATGCCCACACTCAGCAGATCATTCGAGTTGATCGACCAGCCACAGGGGGCAAAGGGGATGGGCTCCTAGAGCAAACTTTTAAGCGAGACATCATTGGTCATTGCAAGCCCTCGGAATATGTACCTGAGCTTCTCCCCAAGGGAACACGTAAGGACCTTAAGCCCTTGAACGTTGTACAGCCCGAAGGCCCTTCTTTCCACGTCACAAATGATTCTCTGGTCGAATGGCAGAAATGGCGTTTCCGTGTCGGTTTCAACCCGCGTGAAGGTGCAACGATTCATGATGTGTGGTATGATGGGCGTAGCGTATTGCATCGTCTGGCGATCAGCGAAATGGTATGTTTGCCTTGACTGGTGTCTTTGATTCTTTCACAATGATAGTATTCTCTCCGGCTTCTGCACACATATGACTGATTAGATTCTCTATGCTGACACCTTCTTCAGACCGTACCTTATGCCGACCCCCGACCTCCATTTCACCGCAAGCAGGCCTTCGACTTCGGCGATGGTGGTGGTGGCAACATGGCCAATAATCTCTCCCTTGGCTGCGACTGCTTGGGTGTAATCAAATACTTCGATGCGGTCATCACACAGGCAGATGGGACAGCCGAAAAACTGCCCAATGCAATTTGTCTCCACGAACAGGACAACGGAATTGCCTGGAAGCACTCTAACTGGCGCACTGGCAGGGCTGTTGTAACGAGAAATCGAGAGCTTGTCGTGCAGTTTATCATCACGCTTGCCAACTACGAGTACATCTTCGCATATAAATTCAATCAGTCTGGTGACATAACCGTTGAAGCTCGTGCAACTGGTATTCTGAATGTCGTCAATATCGATGCGGGCAAGATCAGCGATTATGGAAATGTGGTCAGCGGAGGTGTCTTGGCGCAGAATCATCAGCACATTTTCTGCGTCCGCATCGACCCTGCTATCGACGGGCAAAACAATTCGGTGTTGGTGGAAGAATCGCATCCAGTTCCGATGAACGCGGTTACTAATCCGAATGGCAACTTTTATCAAATCAAGAAACAGACTGTTGAGCGAGCATCCTGGGTCGATGCAGCCCCGGAATATAACCGAACTATCAAGATGATCAACTCGTCCAAAATTAACCCCATTAGTGGAAATCCCATCGGATACAAATTTATCCCTCTTGCAACCCAGAAACTCCTGGCTGATCCAGAATCGGTTCAGGCTCGCCGAGCCCAATTTGCACAACACCACGTGTGGGTGACGAAGTATCAGGATAACGAGCTGTACGCAGGTGGTCGCTACACTCTACAGAGTCAGTATGAAGTGGACGGTGTTGCAGATGCAGTTCGCCGAGGTGACCCAGTCGCGAATACCGATGTCGTGGTCTGGAATTCATTTGGTATTACTCATAACCCTCGCGTGGAAGACTGGCCTGTCATGTAAGAAATTCTACCCAGCCACTCTGACCTACTTTGAAGTCTTTAGCTAACGATAACAGGCCTGTTGAGACTTTCCAACTCATGATTCGCCCGGCGGACTTTTTCGTAGAGAACCCATCCATTGACGTTCCCTCGAACAAAAATGTGTCGTCCCGACTAGCAGACAAGGAATGCTGCCGGAAATCTCACATTTAGACTCATGCAGCCGTCAATGAAAATATATGTATCATAATTATCTTGAATAAGTCTTCCATGAGAAGGCAAAGGAAGGAAATTGAATAATCATTAGTTCTTCACCGATACATCTTCTCCTACAGAGATAGACAAGCAATTTCCTCTACTTTGTATGATTCCGCCATTACGAATTCGAAACAAACATAGGCTTAGGAAATTGAATTCCAACGCATAGCAACACACTAAGAACGAGCAGACTCTGATTAGTCCTTGTAACTATACGAATTTATTCCTCTATAAAACATTGCTTCTTTCTTCTCAAACTAAAACACTACTGTTGACTTTTGCAGTGGGCCAATGATGAATTCCGAGATTCCCAATGTCGTTTAGTGGACCTTTCAGTCTTGTATGAAGGCCTACTTTTGGAACCGATTTTCTGTCTCCACTGCAGGATTTCCGCTTATCTTATTTCTCTTCCTATGTTCCGTCATTTCCGAGTAGATAATTCTCTCCTCCCACCATTTTTTTTTTCTTTTTCTTCTCAGTGTTTCATCGCGATTTTATGAAATTGGCTCAAGATGACCTTGGACGTGGGACCGGAAGAGGATTCCGCCTTGTTGCGCCCACGGAAACGAGCAAAATATACTCAAATGGCCTGGTATGCCTTCATTCCGACTTTCCGATAATGGTAGATCTTTGAACTAATCGTTGCGATTTGGCCCAGTAATGAATGTAAAAGACGCAAATTGAAATGTAGTGGCGGCACTACATGCGTACGTTGTGCCCGCGACGATATTGTCTGCTTCTATACTTCAGGTTCCCAAAAACCTACAGCGCCACCTCTAAAATCCGAAGCCAAAGGTGATTCGTAGGTCAATTTTTCTTTCATTCTATCTTTCGACGATGTTTCTTGGGTTTCTTTGTTGCTCGCGGCCCAGGACTTGTCACTTGACTCCTGGGCTAACAAATATTATCTTTCAGGGCTAGAAGTGGTCATGCGCGCTTTAAGGCTGTCGACCGGGAACTTGATAGTCTACGAGAGGATATGCGGACTCTTTCCGCTCGTCTCAAAAAGGTTGAAAGTGTAAATACTGCTGCCTCTTCGAGAATCTCTGCTAGGGCCTCCCCAACGGGCCTAAAGCGCATCCTTGACCAACCTCAATCGCCTTCTTATGTGGGACCTACAAGTGCTGAATTTGGTCTGGATCAAAGTGCTCATCGGCCGTTTCATGACGAACTTGGTGGTCATGAAGCGAATTCCACTTGCATCAGCCCGGAGGATAATGATGATGATAATAATTGTCTAGTAACTCACAGTCCGCCTGGGCCAGCGACCCCTGAGAAACGATCAGGCCGAGGCTCATTACAAGGTTTCGGGTTGGAGGAAGCACTACGCCTTGTACAGGTATATGAAGATACGGTCGGTATCATGTACCCTTGCGTTGACTTGGCCAGTGTGCGTATCTACGCCGTGGAGTTCTATCATTCACAAAATTCTATCTTTCAACAGCCGCCGATACTAGGCTCCTCGATCTCAGATCGAGATTGGTTTCATGCTCGTGATATCCAGATCTTGAAGATTCTTCTCGCCACAGCTCTTCTCGTAGAAACTCATGGCCAAAGTGAACGAGCGGCCGAACTGGCTGATAGCGTGGAGGACCTTTTTGCAAGTCGACTGAAGGTCGCCCAAGTGGACATGAAAGAGTGTATGATTCTGACATTACTGGTACGATCGGCTCCTATGTAGTATGTTTAATTTTCTACGATACTTATTTTTGCAGTCGATTTTTCATTCTTATCGTGATGACGAGGTTATTGCATGGCGACTGACTGGAATGGCTGCCCGAGGTAGCATGGAACTCGGACTTCATCGGCAAGAATCATGGCAAAAGGCCGGGGGTGCATTCCCTGGTGCATTGGAGTGGATGTGGGCCAGTCGACTATTTTGGTGTATTTATGTGCTCGATCGCAAGTGGTCTTTCGGTACTGGTCTCCCATTTGCAATACAGGATTGCGACATGGATACCGATCTACCGGAGCCCGGTCATTCTACTCCTTACTTGACATGTCTGATTTCTCATGCTCGACTGGGTACAAAGATCTGGGGCTTAGTGGTAGGATGGTCTAATCGATCACGCGAAGCGATCTCAGAGAAATGTGCTTTGCTTGATAGTCAGGTTCAACAGTGGGTTCATTCAATCCCCCGCGAGCTACGTTTCGACCCTACCTGGCGTTCTTCTGCAGGGCCGGAGCATACCGATCGCACTAGGATGCTCCAGGTTCTACTTGCTTTACAAGCCAATCAACTCCGTATCCTTGTTTATCGACAAAACCTTCTGAGCGCCGATCGGATTGCCGACGATATATCCGGTGCTTCAACGGCCGTCGAAACAGCAAAGAGCACAATTCACATGCTGGATTACTATAGTCGAGTATCCAATGTATATTTTCAACGCCCGGAGCCTTTCAATTATTTTTTGATATCGGCTCTTGCGGCCTTGTTTTTAGCGGTGTTACATGCGCCGAGCCGTTTCAGCCACATATGTCGGTCGGAATTCTATACAGCAGTCGATATGGTCCGTCACTCGGCGACCAAGGCTCGGACTTCTCGAAGATTACAGAAAATAATTCGCAGTCTTAAGCACATTCAGCTTAGCGTACCTTGGCCTGCACATCGTCCTAGTCAACATGCGGTTCTCAATCGCGGTAGTTCAAACACCCCTTTTCGTTCAACCGTGGACTCTTTTCCAAAAGGGAATAATAACCCATTCAATTCTCACAGCCCATCTGACGGCGACAGCCTGAAAATGGCTTCAGATTCTCTATCCGCTCATCTGCTACATGATGTTCAGCAAACACCCGGGATTCCAACGCCACAGCTGTCTTCAACCAGCCACTGGCCATCATCACCCAAGATAGTACACGATGCAGAGTCCAACGAATGTCAAGATTTGAGTAGCTTCTTCGAAATTGCTGGAGATCTTTGTTTTGATCTTCGGGCCGATATCGCCAACGAAGATGGAATAGGAATGTCTCACACTGCTACAGGGGGGAACCCCAACCCCCTTGAAGCGTTTCAGGCAGAGGATGAGGCGCTGACGAGGGTAATGGCTGGCTTGCTGTAACGATTTCCTATCTAATATATTGGTGGTACCAGGCCTATTATTCAAAGATCATTCCGAGGATATTCATTTTGAGGTTTTTAGTTAACAGACCTCGGTTAAATTTAATTATTCAAGCAAGTAGCCGTTCAGACTGCAACTGTCAGTGGTGCTTTTGTTTGCAGATATCTGCCTATTAGCCGACTGATGAAGATCCCCCGCAGTCAAAATTTCTCTCGCTATTATGCCATTTTCTGCACCCCAGTGTGGTGGCGCCAGCGCCATACATGAGCCAATTCCCACCAGTCGGAGCGATGTCGAGCCCTAGTTTCACTTTTCAAACACAAGCCCCCATTGCCCTTCATTCCTCGAGAGAGCTAGTATTCTTTCGCGCCACAGATCAAAAAACCAATCCGCCAATCCCAAAGAGACTTCATGAGATCCTTTTGACAAGGTCTCCCACCCGAACTCCGTTGTACTCCGTATAGAGACACCTTTGTTTCCACGAATGGGCCGTGCACTGCGTTAATCATATAACGGATAAATAGAGCTTTGGGCCATGAACAGTGCTCTATACCTCTTCACGGATTTCGGCATGTTTTTTCGGAAGCTACACACCCCGGCGATTTTCTTTGCATCTCTCGTGCATGGATACGCCAACCCTGGCAGTTGCTCAGGGGCTTGCAATGTACATGACCCTTCTTTAATTCAAAGGTCTTCTGATAATGTTTATTTCCGCTTCTCGACCGGAAACAAAATCTCCTATGCAAGCGCATCTTCCATAGCGGGGCCTTGGACTGTGGTCGGGTCCATGCTACCTTCAGGGTCATCGATTGATCTTGCAGGAAATACTGATCTTTGGGTAGGTCAAGGAGCGTCATTCATATTTCTCGATTCTAGTCGCATACTATCAAAGACTGACCTTGTACCATTTCTATTCTAGGCCCCAGATGCTCAAATTGTGAATGGAGTTTATCATGTCTATTATTCGGTTTCAACATTTGGCTCTCAAAATTCTGCTATTGGTCTTGCTACGTCCAGTACTATGAATCTGAACTCTTGGACCGATCATGGCTCGACTGGGATTGCTTCCTCATCATCTAAGGCATATAATGCCATTGATCCAAACCTTATCAATGCCGACGGGACTTACTATATGAATTTTGGTTCTTTCTGGCATGACCTCTACCAGGCACCCATGAATTCTGCGGCAACCAAGGTTTCCTCGTCGTCTTACAATATCGCGTACGATCCCTCTGGCTCCCATGCTCAGGAAGGTGCCTACATGTACAAGTATGGAAGTTACTACTATCTGTTTTACTCATCTGGCACTTGCTGCGGCTATGATACTTCTCGCCCTGCTGCGGGTGAGGAGTATAAAATCAAAGTCTGCCGGTCTACCTCCGCGACTGGCAATTTCGTAAGTCACTATGCGTTGAAATCCAACAACTAAATACTAATATTCATGTCCAACCAGGTTGATAAGGCCGGCACCGCATGCACGAACGGAGGGGGTACAATTGTGTTAGAGAGTCATGGCACCGTATATGGACCAGGTGGACAGTACGTCAATCTGCTTTCAAAATGCAATATTAACTCATCGGGCAGCTAGCTGTACGATGTTTGATGACAAGAGCTAACATTTAGCAGAGGCGTATTCACCGACCCAACTCTAGGACCCGTGCTTTACTATCATTATGTTGACACTACCGTAGGCTACGCTGATAGCCAGAAGCTATTTGGATGGAATAAAATCAACTTTTCATCCGGGTGGCCTGTGGTGTAAAGGTGGCCTGTGGTGTAAAGATATCCAAAAGACCATCAAACTGGATTTGGTCTAGGTGCCTTGATAATAGGTATGGCAGGAGCCTAGAGATGAATTATCTGAGTCTAGGAGACTCCAGTCTACTAAACAGATAGCGTCAGCTTATGATCTATTTTGTTTTATTGTATTGTGGCATACATCATTACAGATTTTCGAAGTTCAATTTTTGAACTCCGAATGCCCCCCTCCCCTTGAGAAACTGTTTCCGAACTTGAAGATTCTACCAAAGGAGCTCTTCCCTAGTTGTTTTTTTCTTGTGTTCATGACATTCGTAACTGTCATCCACAAACGTACCGGGACTTCTCATTGCCTTTCGGATTTCCAGCTGCTCCCGATGATATCCATCCATCGCTGCATTTCCTCGGTTAAGACTTGAATGCCGGCCTCCATCAGCTCCGTCAGGGGACGAGTAGCTTTTGCATGAAGATTGTCATGCCAGGGGGCCAAAACAAGCTTATTAACATTAACCTTTGTTACTCCGGCCTTGATGCACGCTTGTGTGAGTTCGGGAGAAAAGTCATTGGTCCCATGAAGGACGAGCCTGACCCGCCCGTTCATTGCTTTGAATATCTTCTCCAGTCTAAGCCCAGAATTTCTTTGTCAGTATCGATGTGAATCATTAAGTGTGGACCACTCCTCGGCCTTCTTTTCTCTACTACAAACTTACCGGTCCATATCAAGGTTGGGGCCTTCTGGGCCATAGTCTCCATGTACATTACCAACCCCGGGAGCAAGGAAATCAACGCCTGCCGCAATGAATTCTTCAACGTCTTCAGGGTTTGTAAGGATTCCTATACTTGATATCAGCGGGTGATTCCCCACTAGTAATCCTGTAGCTGTCAGTTACCTTCCAGATCTCCCGTGTCCATGATTCCATCTTCGCCGCCCTCGATGCGTCCGGTCTCAGCTTCAACTGATATCCCTCTGGAATGGCAATAATCTCGCAGAGCACGAGTCTTCTGTAAGTTTTCCTCTTTCTCGTAATGGCTCATGTCCACCATTATTGAGTCGAATGGGAGGTTATCTGCAGCATGTTTGATTTGCTCATAATCCTGGGCATGGTCCAAGTGGATGGAGATGGGAACAGTCGCTCTTTTAGCGGCTGCAGCTGCTGCAAAAACCAATGAGGGGGTTTGAACTAGTGAGGACGGGAATAGTTGAATAATCAAAGGTGACCGACGTTGCTCCGCGGCCTTGACAAAAGCTGTAATGTGCTCAATATTATATCTAGATACTTGTCAATGAGCTTGAAAATTGGTAACTGATAGTATTGTCTTACACGATTGCAGCCAATACCCCGTACTGGCCCTTCTCCGCATCGGCCAGAATTTGTCGTGTTTGGTTACCTTCCATCGCCATGTTTCGTATACTATATCCCTTCCTCACTCGAGAATATTTACAAAGCCGTCAAGCTTTATTGGATTTTCCTGGTTTATTTGTACAGGTCATCGCATCTCCACGCAAAGTGACGTCTCTGGAGAAATACAAAAATGGGTTCTTTGCCGAGTTTCAAAAAGTGCCTCGTGTCGAGGCTGATGTGGGAGAAAGTGGAAATATGGGGAAGCTTAAATCGTTCAACCAATAAGAGCCACGGAATAAATTCTCCCCGGCTTCAGTTCGGTTCCTCCCCGATTCGTTTTCCTTCTCTTGCCATTCTCCACGCTTCATGGCCGCAGACCTCGTCCCGACAGTCTTCTTCGTCTCTTCTCATCATGAACCTCGCGTCGAAACATCAATTCATGTCGTTACTGTCTGTGCGTCATGCCTAGGACCGCTTCGCGGCAAAAGCGCAAATCTCGCGGTCGAGGCTTGCGAGCAACTACTGGCTGGTGCGTGGGCCTTTTCTCTTCCTCTCCTTGCGTTTGCTTTTTCTTCATCAAATTCGGAGTTCAGGTCGGAAAGGACCATTGTGAATGAGTTTTAACTGCGCCCGATAGTGTAATTTGCAAACGCCGCCACGTGAAATGTGATGAGGTAGGCTCTGCATTTACCTTTAGCCATTTTACACTTTTCTGATCTTGCTTGAACTGCCCCAGGTTCGGCCTCAATGTGGGCCCTGTGCCAAAGGGCAACGTCCCTGCATCTATGTTTCACATGGTGATTCGATTAGTGGCATTACATCGGGCCCTACCCGGATGCCCGATATGCAGATACCACCAGGACAGGGAGGTATTGCGTCAAATCAGATTCATGAGCCTCTACAGGTCCTTGTAGAAGCCTGTGATCAGGAGCATCCAATTTATCAAGAGTCAGCTCACTCTACCACAACAACGAAGGCGGGATGTGAGACGAGCGAGTCTGCCCCTGTAGGGTTTGCAACACCAGGTCACAGCTATGGATATGTACCCTCGCCCGGAACCGATACTTCTGTCGCATCAACCAGGGCCGCGCCGCTCAGCTGGTTTGAGCTTTTGGCCACTGATGCTGCCAATGCGAATGAACGGTTCTTGCTCTCACCACCGCAACAATTCCCGCGGTCACGTAGGAATGAACTTGTCGATAATCCCCAAAATAGTACCAATCTCAGGCCTCGGACTTTACGTGAGCGTGAAAGCTTTCACGCCGCTGCTTTCCCTCGAAACTCCGAAATTGAACAACGGCTCGCCTCACAAACCCCCGATGAAAGCTCCGTCATTTCAGATGATCCTTTATCATGGAGCACATACGCCCAAATACGGCTATCGAAATTGGAAAATTACTTATTCTCGCACTTTGTGCGTGTCTCCAGTCAATGGTTAGACTTTTATGATCCAATAAAGCATTTTTCAACTGTGGTGCCTCACCTAGCCCTTCGCAATATCGGGTTGATGCGCGCACTTCTTGCTCTCTCCGCGCGGCACCTCTCTCTACATAATGATGAGCAACAAGCTGCGTATGACTATAATTGTATGGAAAGGGGTTCCTCGTCGGAAAAAAACAATGGTCCCGATCGAATCGATCGGAACTTGGCTGTGCAGTATTACTACGAAACTCTACATTACCTTAATCGGGCTATGCAACATCCGTCTTATGCCCTGAGTTTGGAAGTTATTGCGACATCGATTCTCATCAGTACGTACGAAATGATTGATGGCTCAAATCAAGATTGGGAGCGTCATCTCAAAGGTGTCTTTTGGATACAGCGCTTTCAGGATAATGATGGGGAGTCGGGTGGTCTAAGACAAGCAGTCTGGTGGGGATGGCTGCGACAAGATGTTTGGGTAGCAATGAGAGAACGTCGTCGAGTTTTTAGCTTTTGGCAGCCAAAGAAGCCTCTTGTCGCCTTGACTGCTCCGGAATTAGCAACACGGGCAACCTATCTTTTGGCACAATGTGTCAACTATATTTCGAGAGAGGAACAAGACGCTTCAGATCTTTCCCGGCGTCTCGAGCGTGGCAGTGAGCTGTTGTTCTTGTTGCAGGAATGGCACGACCACTTACCCCTCGAATACAATGCTTTACCTCTTCCCTCGGATATCAGTACATTCCCCCCGATATGGGTGAATCCGTCTGCCTATGCTGCAGCCCTGCAGGTCCACAGTCTCGCCCGTATCCTGGTGATTCTTCATAGACCATCTACTGGGGGAATGGAGGATTACCGAGCTGCGCAGAAATTGCTTAGCTTGTCAGTTAATACGATATGCGGTCTTGCAAGGACCGTCAGTGAACAAGACCATGCAGCTAGTCTAGTATCTATCCATTGTTTATTCGGAGGTAAGTCTTCAACTAGTTTCACCTATTCAAGCATCAGATATACGTGGTTACTGACGGTCTCTCTGTAGCTGGAATGTGCGTTCACACACCTCATGAGCGTATCGCTCTTTTAGATCTTCTTGAATCTTGCCAGCGGCGGGTCCACTGGCCTTTGAATTCACTGCGAAAAGAACTTGAATTGGAATATGCGAAGGACGCTATCCCAGACTTCATGTCTTGAACCCGCGCCCACATCTTGAAATTTTCTACTGTACATTCGATAAATTAATGGCTATTCAACGATAATACTATACAATGTACTTTCTTTCGCATTTTGGTTTGTTGTAGAAAGAAATACTTGCAGAAATTATTGCCGTAGTATCTTCTCAGAAACAAAATCTCTTCTTCGACTAACACACTGAGACGACACGATACTATTGTTTGAATAAGGCCTAAAACGGCTTGGGGTGTGCAAAGATCAAGTCAAAAGTGGTCTGCTTGCATGAAACTCGCAAGTTTCTTGCAATGGCATTGCATTTTTCAAGTTTCCAATGCGAAGATGCGAAGATGCGAAGATGCGAAGCCAATTTTGTCTACATCCAAGGGTTTCTTCTCGGCCCAAAATGATCATTTATGACAGATATCTCATTGTAGAATTGATTCTATGCTAGTCCGTATACTAGTGTTATTTATGTGGCCTCTTATTCCTCAATGACAGATCTAGTGCGTCGGCGGAACCAGATATGCAGACCCGCAAAAGTAACGACACCCACTGCTAACATGGCGGAAATGACAGAAAATCCCATGATGTATTTCGGACTGTCTGAGTCAGGGAAAAGATACTGTGGTTCATGGTTTAGCATTAAAGGTGAAACTGATTGAGGGAGATAGACAACTTACGGATCCATAAATCTGTGCCAGATTACCCAGTGCATTGACGAGAGCCAGACTCACACCTCGCGCCTGTGGGTGCATGCCGGCAAATGCCGATGAAGCGTACGCCAGTGTACCTCCATTGGTGGCCCACAGTCCAGCGGCCATCAACACTAGCAGAACATATCGAGCAGTAAAATTGTAGACTGCGCAAACGATGATCGAGCAGATCAAAGAGAAAGCTAACCAGCATGCAATGACCAACCCTCGCCAGCTCGGGATTTTATCGCTAAAGTATGAAGTTATACCTGTGCAGACAAAGGCAAATCCGTAGATTGGTACTGTGAGAAGATTGACACGGTAGTTCGAGGCATTATCAAAAAGACCTTTAATCAGAGTTGGGTAGAAGTAAGTCAGAGTACTGGAGCCGACAATAACCTTTTCCAAGAATAAACCATTAACATGGAAAATGACACAGCTTTCTTCACTTATGTTGGGTCCGATACTTACCATATAGCCAATTACGAAAGCCCAGGTTCGCAAGTCTTTGACTGAGACCATAATAGCATCCCAGTTCGCCATTTGCGCGCCATTTTCGGTAGCAGTAGTAACATTTTCCGTTGCCAAACGAGCGACCGCAACATGTTTCTCACGCTCAGATAGTCGTTTTGATGTACCTGGAAAATCAGGAAGGATGAAGAGGGAGATAACAGCAAATCCAACGGTAGCAGCCCCTTCGACAATGAATAGCCATCTCCAACCTCGAATTCCGTGAACTCCTTCAAGATTCTCGACGATACCAGCGGCTATAAGTCCTCCAAATGCACCTGAAAGAATTGCTGCCGAAATGTAGACTCCGAACCGTTTAGACTGTTCTGTGCGCTTGTACCATGATGACAGTAAAAGCAAGATTCCAGGTGCAAACCCGGCTTCAACACAGCCGATCAAAACACGGAGAACTATTAAATATTTGTAGCTCTTGACCACTGCCATCAAACAAGTCATGGTTCCCCAGAGTATCATAATCCCGGGCAGGAATATGGACGGGCGGGTTCGGCCTAGAACCAAACTACGTAAGGGGTGAAACAGGTCAGCTCTCAAGATATCAGGAAGACATTTCAGGGGCTCATACTTGCTTGGTACTTCGAACACGACATATCCAACAAAGAACACTACCAGAGCAATTGAATATTCATTTGATGTCAAGCTCAGATCCGTCTCCATGCCAGATATCTTTGCATTTCCAATGCTAAAAGTGAAGAGGTCAGCTCGCCGGTCGATTTCACAGTGCTCGATTGCATGCTTATAGTGCGGGCATACTTTGTGCGGTCCATGTAGGACAGTAGATACATAATCCACATAGTTGGCAACAAGGTCAGATCAATCTTCCTCACCAATGCTTTCTCCTCCTCTGGAGTGAAAGATGGAGCTTCGTCAATATCAGCATGTTCGATCTTCTCAGATGTGATTTCCATCTTTGCTAGGTCATTAGCTGTATTGTAAGCCATGTTGGGCTTCGAGAATTGAATAATGAAGGAGAATAAAAGGTGTAGTGTGACTCAGGATTGAGTAGACATCCTCTCCGCGAGCTGGGTTTTATGTCTCCTGGTTCTTCAGGAAGACAATAGTCATCACTCCGCGTTGTTTCAGCCTATGACGGCAGTTGTAAGCACACTATCATGCCAGACGGTAGTTTTAGTCCGGAAGTTGGCCTGGGGTTGAGTGTCCACTCTGGCCCACCTCCGCAACCCCAGGATGGCTCCGCCAAACCCAATCGTTCAAGCTTGTATTTCCCTCACCCCGGATGACTCGTCACGAGGCAGATCTTCATTCGGGACTCAGGATAGCAGAGAATCAAAACCGTCTGGAGTAATAAGAGGTGGATAAGGCAAAGTTGAGATCAAGTCTAACAAGATTCGTTCGGCCTGTCTGGCGTCATATCGATGACTTTTCTGTCGCACTTTTCGAGTTGTACCGACCCGGTAATGTTTGCTTTCCGGCACATCATGCTCAGTGATGCTTCCAAAAGTAAGGATGCTCCTCGAACTCGAGCTGTGGTTGATCAACAGGTTGAATACTGCATCTGGATTCATCGGCTTCATTTCCGTTAGCCACTCGAATATAAAACACGACAGAACCATACATCAGTTTTCGGAAAGAGGGTAAATAGAAGGTACATCATTTGAAGCCTTGGAATAACCAGTTAAATTTTCAAGACTTTACTCTGGAAGTATATCCCGCTCGCTTCACTCTTCCTAGCATCTACGAAAGAAATGACATATAGTAGGGAATCATCGTCCAACCACCTATCATCATTCAGCTTCCTCAACATCTGCTCTTTTTCTAATGAACCAGGATTTAATGAACTCATTTCTTGCCACTGTTTAGTATTAGTATCAACTATATAGATGGTCCAGCCTCTTGTTCAACTTACTACATGTAGTATGTCAACTAAGTCGCAGGCTCACCCATCTCTCGCGTGACAAGGATTCGCCCCACAGCCATCGATCGTGAGCGTCGGACTGGACGACTCAATGCGATGCCTCGAGCCGAGGGTGCTCAACTCCGCATTTCATTCGGCACGATTCCGAACAATGACAACACTGGGGGGAGATGAGAAGAATGTTTGGTCGCGTGTGCTGTGGTATTCAGAACTTACCGTGATTATTAAAGGAGCTAGAGTCGCCGTTAATTTGGTCGAGCCATTTACGCTTAATCATATTTACAGAAGCACAATTGATCTGCCATAGTCCGAACTTTTTCAAAGCCCTCTCCAACCGATCGATAATATGCCTCCTGCAGCCACCGAGAATGCCGTCGTGGAAGCCACGAAATCTGAAACCCCTACTCCTGTATTGAGTACCATGCCTGCCAATGATTTCAGCTGGCAAATCACACTTGGTCAAAAGGTCATCGCGATCACCGGTGCCAACCGCGGAATCGGTCTTGGAATTGCAGAGGTGTGTTTGGCCAATTCGGCCAATGTGGTCTACTCTCTCGACCTGATGGAGCCGGACGAGGAATTTGCTGCTCTCCAAAAGCGCTACCCGAACTTCCATTTCATTCAAACCGACGTGACCTCTGAAGAGAGTGTTGAGAAGGCTATCAACCAGGTAGTTGAGCAGACCGGTCGTATTGACGGTCTTGTTGCCAATGCTGGTATGACGAAGCATCAGCCCGCTCTGAAGTTCGAGCGACCTGAGCTGGAGAAGCTCTTTAATTTGAATGTAAGGCAGGACACTCGATTCCGTGTCGTTTGGGTGTTGATCTGAGATTTGCTAATCAAAATAATAATGGCAAAACAGGTATTTGGTGCCTACTTTTGCGCCCAGATTGCTGCGCGGAAGTTCATTGAGCTTGGAATCAAGGGATCTATTGTCATGACCTCAAGCATGACTTCTTACCGTCCAAACCGAGTCAGTCGCTCACCTGATAGTTCACCAAACACATCACTAACCCCATTAACTATTAACTAGGCTGCCCCCTCTGCCCCCTATGGTGCTACCAAAGCTGCAGGTGAGTTATCACGCCTTGAACTGTATTGACCCAGCTAATATGATCTACCTGCCCGACTACAGTTCGCAATATGTGTCATACTCTTGCTATGGAGTGGAGCAAACACGGCATTCGCGTCAACAGTATTTCCCCTGGCTTCGTACGCACAGCAATGACTTACTATGTAGAGAAGTCACCCGACTGGGATCTGAAGATGCGATACTATGGTGGTATGCCTCGTCTAGCGGACCCACGTGAATTGGGAGGTGCCTATGTGTATCTGCTGAGCGACGCCAGCTCTTATACCACTGGTATAGATATTCCCATTGCGGGCATTGTTGGCGCTTGGTAAATTCAAAGAAAGAACCCCCAACTGCATACTTTACCAACAGGTCACATTTCCGGCGTTTTGAGTTATATTGTCATAATGTTCATAGAAGCCAAAGACGACATATTATGAATAGAAATCAGACTTGCATGTTGTCTATCAGCCTCAATGACTGCTTTTTCTCTTTTAATGAAGATGAATCATCTTAAAATACTATACAAACAAAGATTGTCAACTCTTCAAAACTCCCCGCGGATGAGAGAATCGGCACCGGCCGCCAACTCGGCCGACTGCGCCCCGATTTTTCCCTTCGAAATATTCCGCGACGAGCATTGTTCAACGACTAACAATCTTTTCTTCTCTCTTTAATGCACCGATATCAAACATTAACATGGCTAAGACTACTTCTCATACAAGCACGGCCGGTGGCCCCCAAAAGTACAATGTCGGTTGGCGGCGTGTCGTCCGCAACTTCAGTCCCTCGTACGATATTCAATGCAGATCTTCCCTCCATGGGAAATACACCCGCGATTTCGCTGACTTGATAATAGATGGTTTGCTGTCACAATGGGCACTGGTATAGTTTCAGTACTCATGAACTCAATACCTTTTCACGCGCCTGTCTTGTACTATCTTTCGATTGCATTCTTCGTTCTCAATGTTGTCATCTTCATGTTGGCATTGATTACTTCTGTCCTTCGATATACATTGTATCCAGAGATCTGGAAAGTGATGATCCAGGACCCTACGAACTCTCTTTTCTTGGCGACTGTTCCCATGGGCTTCGCGACGCTTATCGAGATGTGGGTTTTCGTTTGTGTACCGCAATGGGGACACTGGACCGTGACTGTGGCATGGGTTTTATGGATGATTGATGTCGTGGCTGCGGCCTCAGTCACTCTGTCTCTATCCTTTATCCTGTCAGTCTTTCTATGGTTGGAAATCTTCCATGGCGGTACTAATCATTGGCAAGCAGAATATCGCAACGTCATATAACATCGTTAGACCGTATCACGGCTCTTCAGTTGTTACCCATTGCTGCAACGATCGTTGCTGCAGGCGCTGGTGCCGAGGTCGCCAATGTTCTTTCTAACAAACAACATGCATTAGGTACTCTTCTCACGTCATTCATACTCTGGGGTATGGGAACTCCCCTTGCTGTCGTAGTTTTAGTTATCTACTATCAACGTTTGGCGGTTCATAAACTGCCTCCGCGGGAAATGATTGTCAGCTGTTTTCTACCGTTGGGCCCTCTTGGGTTCGGTGGCTTTGGGTAAGGAGAGCTCGCTCTTGTTTTGGAAATAACCCGAATTCGCTCACCCGTCGCAGTATTCTATACATAGGAAAGGTCGCACGAAAGCTACTAGAAGGCTCCGAAATCCTAGATGCTATTGCAGGCCCCATGGCTTACGTGCTGGGCGTATTCATTTCCCTTGCAATGTGGAGCTTTGGCTTGATATGGCTAGTGTTTGCTCTCGCAACTATTCTATACAGCTCTCCTTTCCCATTCAATATGGGCTGGTGGGGCTTTACCTTCCCTTTGGGAGTGTATGCGGCTAACACAATGGAGCTTGGGGTTGTGTTGGACCTTATGTTCTTCAAGGTGTTCGGAACGGTAGGTGACGACTTTACAATAGTCCTGAAATGCCATATTCGAAAATTGCTAATAATCTATTGCCTTAGGTTTTGAGTGCTTCAGTGCTGTTACTTTGGGCTCTTGTCGGCTCACATACAGCAATAGGTGCCTGGCGAGGAGACCTATTCTACGCTCCATGTCTTCAAAAACTGATATTTAGAGAAGAAGCAGGGGGTCAAGATGAGGCCGAGCATCGAGCTTGAAAACTCAAATAAATCACAAATCCAAATATAAAGTCAACTTTGCCCAGGTTTCATATTTCCAGGCGCTTATGCAGTCAGCCTCCTGCATGATCTCTCTCTCTCTCTCTGGCTGGGAATCCAGCCAGAGCATCCAGCCATCCTGAGTTGAAAACGCCTCACCCCTAAATTGAGGGCAATTTTGCCGACTGAACTTGGGGGTGGCGATTGGTCACATCTCATGGGATGCTTGTTCCTATCAAGTGCCAAGTAGTACTCAGTATCCAGAAAATAGTCACATGCAGTGTCAGCCTCGTATCTGGCCATGGAGTGCAGCTGAAGCCTTTTCCTCTGGTTGAAAGAGGTTGGTATTGCCTTCTGTCATTCTCTTGCATCTTGATTCTCAACACCTTTTGTCGACCATTTCATATAGTGAGAATGGTAACAGTCTCCACGATAAGTAAATGCCGCACCGCTTTGCTGATGGGTTACATACAGGACTCCGAAGAGCAAGAATTTCCTTTTCTTCGGGAAGTATTCACTCCACGGGATGCTCACAAAGTCGAGTACGCCGTCCTCGAGTTTCTTCTCCTGTGGGTCATTCACAGAGGAAGTCTGTTGACAAAGTATATTGTAGCTTTGTTTTCGTGCATGGTCTTAACCCTCGAGGACATAATGATCATCCGTTCGAAACATGGACCCATGCAAATCGCAAATTTTGGCCAACAGAGTTTCTGGCAGAGGACATTCCCTATGCTCGGATCTTTGTGTATGGCTACAACTCGAGCGTCACACATCCTCAGACTATGACCACTGCAAGCATCAAAGACCATGCCAATACTTTACTCAATCTGCTTGATTTGGAGAGAGGTCCGCAGCAAGTGAGATATTTGAACTTCTCTAGTCTCACATTTTTCTTTTCCACTTGTACTGTAATCTTACTTATACGTGCTCCCATCGTTCTTCTACCACAGTCCTTGCCACCGAAAATTATATTCATTGGCCACAGCTTGGGAGGCCTGGTGATTAAACAGGTACTTCGTTCGTCCTGTTCTGAGAATTATGTCAACTCACTTTTGGTATCATTGGTAGGCACTTCTCAATGCCAAGGAAGACCCTAAATATAACTCCATCCGTACTGCAACTTCCGGACTCGTTTTCTTCGGCACGCCTCATCGTGGCGCAAAGGCAGTAGAGCTAGGTAAGATTGCCGCTCGTGTTGCTAACTTTGTTTCCAAGGGCCACGCCAGCAATGACTTGCTCGAATGTCTCGAGCACAATTCTCTTTTCACGCGACAGATGAGTGATCGGTTTCGTCATCAGCTTGAGGACTACCGCGTGGTCAGTTTTATAGAAGGGAAGGAGGTTCAACTTGGAGGATTCGGCCCAGCTTCCTTGAGTCATGTAAGTGAGGATGGTGAAGCGTGTGCACTCAAGAGGGACTAAATTAGTGCCAGCTTGTCGTCGATGAAGAGTCCGCGGTATTAGGATTGTCTGGTCTGCGTGAAACCCAGCTCAAGCTGGATGCGGACCACTCACAGATGTGTAAAATCGGCTCTCGAGGACCAATGTATCGGCTCATCAAAGGAAATATCAAACAACTTGTGGATCAAGCGCTATTGTCCGAACAAGGGTTCATTCCACAGCCAGTGCCTCCGTTGGTTGGCAGGAGTCCACCACCTGTACCACCACGCATGCATTCCAATAGCAGCAACCCTTATCAACCCCCAGGACGAGCCTCATCCTCCAATCAAAGAATCTTTGGCGCGTTTTTTATAGCTACAGACAATGATCCTCGTGCTATTCGATCTGCCGAGCTCAAAAACAAAAGCAAATGGGATGAAGCCAGAGATTCCGAATACGAAATTTTTCAAGAACATCTAAGTGCACTTGGTGCAGATCACCACAGCACGTTGTTAGCTGGCTATAATCTAGCCGAGATTGAGTTAGAGGCCAACTTCCTCGAAAAAGCCACAGAGTGGTGCCAATGGGTTTCGGATGGTACTCAGCGAGCTTTTGGCACCAGACACTCACTTTCGATGAAGACTGAGAGCCTCATGGCTGAGATTCTATGCCAACGAGGTAGATATCAGGAAGCTGAATCTATGTGTGCAAATGTGTTGGCGCGTCAGCAGATGAATATTGGCGAGGACCATTTGGATACATTAGAGACTCGAAGACGGTTATCCATGGCGTACAATGCTCTGGGTCGGAGAGAAAATGCCATCTCGACGGCTGAGAAGCTCACCGATAGTTACAAACGTTTACTTGGGGACAATCATATTCGCGTTTTCAGAGCAGCACTTGACATGCTCGATTATATTATCTATAACCATGGTGATAGTTCGACAATACCTACGTTCATGTTTCAGTCCGATGTTCAACGCGCGTTTGAGATCATACCAACTGTTCATGAAGAGCTCCTCGCGGGGCTTGGGCGTACGCATCCACTGACTATCCGCGCACTCTGTCTCCACGGTCAAGCACTCATTCGGGCGCAGCGGCATATGGAATCATCTGAAACTCTTCGGCGGGCACTTGCCATGTCCGAAGAGTCATTCGGGTCGGAGCATCCATTGACCATGCAAATAGTTGGAAATATAGGTGTCATGTATGCTCTACAGAGTCCCCAATATATGGTTGGGACAAGCCCGCCATCGGAAGCACTTCCATGGTTGAACCGGTACTTGAATTGGGTAGAAGGGCGGCGAGGTATTGAGAATCCGGAGACCTTGGGGATACTGGAGATGCTAGGGAATATCCATTTTGTAGCAAAGGATTATGAGGCTTCCCAGAAATACTTCGAGCGTGCGATGGTTTCCTGTCGAGGGAATAACCCAGCAGCAGAACAACGCATCAATAACCTCCTACAAATTTGTCGCGCACATACCATGTGGACCAGCGGAACTCGACGTTCAGGCCTAGATGGGTTGCTATCTGCTTTCCAGCGCCAGCGATTCTAAGTCTCTTCCATTGTGAAAACAACAAATTGGGTGGTGAATTCCCTGGGTGGAGGAACGGAAGGGAGAGTAGGCGTCTTCCATCTAGATTGCACCGGGTTTCCTTAATATCCACGAGTGTCATGGGTTTGAAAATTTTGGATAGTGGCATATTAAATTCGTCTGTCATAACTATATATCCTGATGGGTATCGTATACTAGTAATCGTCGTAGTAAATGTTCCATCTCGTATACCACCATGGGTTATTCTTAGTTGGAGAACTTCTCGGGCACATGTTTGCTATAGATTGGCAGTCAGCGAGACATTCTAGCTAAGGTAATGGGAGACGCGTGAGATGGCCTCGTACCCAGTCGACTTTTCGAATTGCTCACGGGCACCGTCGGTAATCTTCTCGTTGGTTTGGCGCATCTTGTCGGAATGAGGGTCGACCTTTCCACCACCGAACTTGCTCTCGAGGGCGTCAAGGCCTGTCCGAATTAGCGTTAGTCTAAACGGTTATCATCAGGTTTCCCTAAGCAAGGCTGATCTCACCTTTGTCCAGGTAGTCTTCCTGGCCGGCAGAACCACTGGAGCCGGAGCTAGACTCCTTCTTGCTACCTCCACCGAGCTTTGAAGCAAGACCGGAAAGCTTATCCATAGTGACGAGAGAGGTGTATTAGATGGGAGACCTTTTGAGAAATATTGGAAGAGTAAAGCTTGTTGGACAATACGGGATGAGGGGCAGACGGCCTTTATATAGGATGAGGGTGTCCGATCCAGTAAAGTCTAAATGGAGACAACATCGTCATGGACGTGCTCAGATCGAAAGTCGCGAGTGGATCGATCCGCGGCGTCTTGTTGTGGTAGGGTGGGAGTAGTCGTTCGCACAGCCACTAGGAAAGCAAGACCTCCTGAATCTGAGGTCATTGCATCGAATCTGATCTCATATCTCGTCTAGTCCAAAAAGGGTTCTCCCATCGATTTCCACTTGCGCTGCGTTGCGGAGTCGCCGCTATTGGCTCACTGATGTCATAGGGCCCATCGAGGTCAGGTGATCTGGTACACGCCGAGAATTGTTGAAGTTGAACATCATGATACCGATTATTACTGGGCTACAGTACGATAGGGCAGAGTATTCATACAGTAGAAATGCATCCTGTGTGATTTACAAAAGTCTCATTGTGGGATTAGAGATACCTAAAGCATCTTCAAGGGGGAATGGACCCCGGGAGATATGCTCCGAGGAAATATCAAGGGTATCTGTGCTAGTCTCAGCTCAGCGGAAAACTTGAGAATAATCATATGGGCAAAAGAACCTCTCTTAATGTTCAGGCATTTTGAATGAAGCTGCGTATCTATCGAGTCTCGATAGTACTAAATTAAGAACATGAAAATTGAGGGAATATTCACTAACTGTCACGTGATGGAGCGCCGTGTGGCTTGGCATCAGTAAAGTCACATGATATTATCCCGTGACTTAAAGTACTACACACACGGCAAAGACTCGATATTAACACCCTTCTGATGCCCCCGCAATTCAACAACTCTGCAATTTCAGAACTTTGCATGTTTTTGCGCGTCGGCCATGCGCCGTACCATCAATCATATAATTCACGGCTATCTTCAGCTAGTTCGGGCCCCGCCTCAGTGTACAGAATAGTATGACTCCAGCATGCCGCTAGGTCTCATCCTAGATCGGGCCAGGTTGAGTCCGGGTTAATATCAGTCTCCAGTTCTCACTCTGTGTGTGTATTCGTTACTTCATCCTCTAAATCAACATCACCATCTTGCATCTTGATCTTACACTGCTTGAATACGACTCAGTCTTTGGATCTCGCCTCGGACAGAGCTGCCCCGAGCGGGTCTCGCTTCCCCGCGCTCCGCTCACCGGGGAAGAGAAGGCCCAATGCATCCCCCCAACATATCCCCTCTTCACCCCGAAATTCCTGCAATATCCACCATGCGTAAAGCCAATCATAACTCGCTAACTGCTTTATCTGCTGTTTGTTCGTCCGCATTCTTGCTCTAGACACAACCAACTACCCATTCACCGCAGTGCTTCATTCTTTTCCTTCCCCACGGGGAGCTTGGCATATCATCGGAGTTGCGCCGAGTCACTTGGGTCCATTCCTTGCTCTGTAGAAAGCTTATAAGAAAGACCTCAGGCGACGGGACAGGATAAACAGCAATCAGGGGGCTTTAAAACAAACGTCAAGATACCGGTCTGGATACACAATGGTCAAGTCCGTAGACGAACAGATAGAGTATCGCGAAAGCGAGCAGAAAACTCTCGGCATCGAGCAAGATGCCCTCTATCTGGCTTATGCCTCCAAAAGTCCAGAATGGCATCGTAAGATGACTCGCAGCTTGTTACGCAAGGTCGACCTCCACCTTCTACCATTTCTGATTCTTATGTACCTTCTCAATTTTTTGGATCGCAAGTATGTATCTCTTCATCATATCCAGTGTTTTCGGTTCTCCCATTTCTAATGAATTCATGCTTGACGCAGCAATCTATCCCAAGCACGCCTGGGTTCTCTTGAGAAAGATCTTGGAATGGAAGGCACCGATTACAATCTAGCTACTAGTATTTTGTTTGTTGGTTATCTCCTCATGCAGTTACCATCCAACTTGTTACTCACTCGAATTCGCCCCTCGCGATTCCTTGGAATTGCCATGGCTATTTGGTATCACCAACCCTTTACTTCCGATGCAGTTGAGAGTGTGCGCTGATCTATGACTCTATTAGGGGTGTTATTTCCGCATGCCAGGCCGCCACTCAATCTTTCACTGGGTTGGTTGTATCTCGGTTCTTCCTGGGGTTTGTGGAGGCACCATTCTTTCCCGGTGCGGTGATGTTAATGTAAGCTCTGTCACTTTGGGAGTTTGGCTCTACTTTGCTAATGTTTCTTCAAGGTCGAGTTGGTACACAAGACAAGAGGTACGACTTGCGTCTGATTTCGAGTACGACCGTGCCTACTAACTTGAAGAAATCACAGCTGAGCCATCGAATTGCTTGGTTTTATGCCGGTAGCTCTCTAGCTAACGCATTTGGTGGGTTGATTGGTGCTGGTGTCCTTGGAAATCTCGACGGCAATTATGGAATCGCCGGGTGGAGATGGCTGTTCATCATTGAAGGGTGCATCACTATTGGCGTCTCTGTTCTCGCTGCGTAAGTGTCTTCCTTCAACGTCCAAATATTCATTCTAATTATTACCAGGATATTTCTTCCGAATTATCCTGCAACCACTTCTTGGCTTGATGAGCAAGAGCAAGGATATGCGCAGTGGCGACTAATTGATGATGCTGGAGAGGCTGATGATGCGAAATCAAGCAGCATCAAGGAGGCATTGATGCTTGTATTTGCCGATAAACGCATTTACCTCTTTATCCTCCTTCAACACACCTCGCTTCTGTCGCAGAATTTTCAATACTTTTTTCCCACCATTGTTCAGACCTTGGGCTACAACAACATCGAAACACTTTTGATCACTGCGCCAGTGTGGATCGCCACATTCCTCGTCTCCCTCTTAGTCACTTGGACCTCTGGTCGAACGGACGATCGCAGCTTACATATTATAGCTTTGATGCTCGTTAGTGTTATTGGTGGCATCATCTGCACCGTTACGACTAACACAGGGGCGAAGTTCTTTGCCATGTTCCTGTAAGCTTCATGCTTCCCTTTTAGACCTCTCCGTGAAGGAAAATCTATGTCACTAACGCTTTCTCCCTTCTTTTTCTTGAAAAAAAGGATGCCAATGGGCGCTGTATCAGCATACCAGATCATCCTCGCCTGGGTAGCCAACTCGTTCCCTCGACCACTGGTGAAACGATCGGCTGCAATCGCTTTAGCTAATATGATCGGAAACACAGCCTCGATCTATGGCAGCTACATGTGGCCATCTTCCTCTGGACCGCGTTATATTCCTGGTGGCAGTGCCACAGCGGCGATTGCCTTGCTTGTTGCGCTCATTGCCCTTCTCATTCGCATTGTCCACGCCAAGATGAATAAACGTCTTGAAGAAACCGAGAACTCTCAACGCATTTCCTTGGAAAATAGTGACTCAGAAAGTCCGGTAATTGGCTTTCGCTATATCCTTTGATATGCCAATGTTTACAAGATCTACGAATAGCCGGCTGGACCAAAAATACTATTTAGACTAGTACTCTAGAAATTTCAAATTCAGGGCCCTCGGTTCTCAAAATTAGAATATTATCAATTTTACCGAGCAAGCACACCATTTTCACAATTGTCATTGCTGTGGGTCAATGATCATTCTCCAATCATCTCGTTAAAAACTTGTGTATACAGTCATGTAATATTTCCCATTATAACCCAATCAGAGTGCATCTCGGCTTGATCGGAGTGAGCTACTCCCGACTTTCTTACCAACCCCTCGTTTCAATCTTTGTCTTCAATATCTTGACGCAACAGAACACAACTCCAATACTCATCTAGTGACCGACTTTCCCTCTCTCCATTGCGGTTACGGGCCATATAACCACTTTGTGGACAAGGTATAAAAGCCCCAGGGCAGAAACGATATTAGGGGCGCTTGAGGCAAAACATTGCAACCTACATACATACCCTTGAACTAGGGCTTCTTTCAGATTTCACTGTAATTCAAAGTCTCCGACAACCGTTTGTCTTCCTCTGTCCAAATTCCATCCGTTCTAGGTCAGTCTTTTGTTCTATTTTGGCAATTATCCAGTATCCGCTAGCGGCCTTTCAAGGTCTGTGGCGATATAAAAGCTTTTGTAAGTCGCTCAAGTCTGGATTCCTTTCCAAACTCAACATGGCGAGACTAGTCTAACACAGTGCTAACACCACTTTAGTGAATTCTAAAGAGAAAGCAGACATAGGAATCTGCAGGCTCATTTACTATGTCTGCATTCACCTCGATTCCCGTGCTCGACTATAACCGAGCGTTATCCTCAACGACTAAACCAGATTTTCTGGCGCAGCTACGTGATGCTCTTATAAATGTTGGATTTTTGTATCTTCGAAATCCCCCTGTCTCCACCAAAGTGCGAGATGCCTTGACCACTAAGGCCTTGGAGCTATTCCAGTTGCCCTTGGAGAAGAAGCTAGAGATCGAAATGGTTAACAGTCCTCATTTTCTTGGCTATTCCAGACTTGGCGCTGAGATTACGGCTTTGAAATCCGATCACCGTGAGCAATTCGATGTAATTTTGGATTCCCTTGCATGATGTTTCTCATTCCTCATCACTTTGATACTGATGCTGCGTCAGTTTGCTACCGAATTACCAGCGCCTGGACTCGATGAACCGTTGTACCGAAACATCTGTGGACCCAATCAGGTATTGCATCCATCTCTACTAGGACCACTTATCACTACTCTTCTTCCTGTCAAGCAACAGACTAGACCGGAGTACTAACCTTTAATCACTTTGGATACGGCAGTGGCCTGATGAAATCGCAATTCCCGGTTTTCGCCTGACAACAGAACAATATCTGGCCGAAGTTGACCATTTGTCGGCGTCTTTCACATCTCTCGTTGCCGAGTCATTAGACCTTAATCCGGGGGCAATGGATCAGGTCTTTGATCACCCCCAACAGCACAAATTGAAATTGATCCAATATCCGCCACCATCCTCCGAACAGATTGCTAGCGACAAAGCTGGCTTTCAAGGAGTGGGTGCTCACAAAGATTCTGGTTTTCTTACTTTTCTTTTCCAGGCAACATCTCATCACGGGCTTGAGGTACAGAATAAAGCAGGCCAATGGATATCTGCTCCTCCTCTCCCCGATACGTTCGTGGTGAACATAGGTCGCGCCCTTGAGGCTCTTACGGGTGGAATTTGTACAGCGACTACACATCGTGTGAGCTTACGACCTGAAAACTTCATTGATGCCGATGGAGAACCCTTGGGTCCGCGATATTCGTTCCCTGTCTTTCAAGGGGTAAGCCCGGACTTATCGGCGAAGGATATTACACTGGCTATACCGGAACATATCCGAGACCTAGTGAAAGATAATAAGGCCAAATCAGATGCGGAGGCAACTTTCAATCAATTATTCAATTCTAGCATTGGAGAGGCCACTTTCATTGCTCGAGTGACAAGTCATCAGGATGTTGGGCAAAGATGGTATCCAGACGTCTTAGCCAAGGCTCTTCAAGGTCAGAAAGAATTTATATCTCAGACATAAGCAAGCAATATTGAAATTACCTATACATTCAAGTGTCCGGCCTGAAAGCCCTAAATATCAATGATCGGCAATTTGTAGCTTGGAAGGTTGCAGTGCGTGCGCCGCGTAGTGCGGGGGCTGCAACTGCAACATGCCGCCATAACACAGGGGCTTGACCGTAGAAACTTTTCTATTAATCCCAGGAAGAATCCTTGTGTTTAAGTAAACTTAAGGTCATTGTATTATTATTGACTGCAACTATGTGGTGGTCCTTGCTGTTTGTTTGGGGCTGCGCGACATCGGCTGTAGCGCAGTCGACTGAAGGATTATACAGTCTTGTCAAACGCCGACTACCAAACCATGTCGATCATTTCCAGTTCTCTATCAACTCTAGTCTCGTTGAAGATGGTGGTTATGATCAATTTACTGTGCAAACATTGCCTAATAGGACGGTTCTTGTGGAAGGGAGCTCAATCAGTGCGCTCTCGTCGGGGTAAGCTACTAAAATGTGTTTGTTGATTATACCCATTATGCTCACCATTTATTTAGTCTCCACCGCTACTTAACTGACATTGTTCATGTTGATTTCTACTGGTTCATTGGTAGCCGTCTTCATCTGGCGCCTCCTGATCTTCCACTCCTGCAGGCCCCATTGAGTGGTGCTAGCACCGTTCCCTGGCGATATCACTTTAATACCGGTAAATTAATCATTTATGCGCGCGAGGGTTGAGTCATTATTAATGTATCTAAGTGACATTCTCCTACACAACTACATTTTGGGACTGGGAAGACTGGGAAGCTCAATTAGACTGGATGGCCTTACGCGGAGTGAATTTGCCTTTTGCTTGGGTTGGCCAAGAGAAGATCCTGATCGATGTTTTCCAAGAAATCGGCCTCACTAACGCTGAGATTGCAACTTTCTTGAGTGGACCTGCCTTTCAAGCATGGAATCGTTTCGGTAACATCCAGGGCTTCTGGAATGGTGACCTTCCCCGGCCATGGATCGATCAGCAATTTGAACTGCAGAAGAAGATCGTGTCTCGCATGGTCGAGCTTGGTATGACGCCAGTTTTACCTTCATTTACTGGATTCGTTCCTCGGAATACCACTCGAGTTCTTCCTGGCGCAAATATTATCCACGGGTCGCAATGGGGTGGATTTCCTGTTCAATATACGAATGATTCTTTTCTGCAGCCTTTTGACGACAATTTTGCACAGTTGCAACTTAGTTTCATTAGCAAGCAAAAAGCCGCGTATGGTAACATAAGCCATATATACACCCTCGACCAATACAATGAGAACACACCTTCGTCTGGTGATCTGGACTATTTGCACAATATTTCCAGCAGCACATTGAAGAGTCTTAAAGAAGCAGATCCCAATGCTGTCTGGCTTATGCAAGGGTGGTTATTCTATGCCCTTTCTTCCTTCTGGACCAATGATCGAGTTGAAGCCTATCTAGGGGGTGTCGAAAATGATGAGGATATGATCGTCTTAGATTTGTACTCAGAATCTATCCCTGAATGGCGTCGGACCAAGTCTTATTTTGGAAAACCGTGGATTTGGTGTCAGCTTCATGATTTTGGAGGCAATATGGGCTTGTATGGGCAGATTCTGAATGTCACGGAGGATGCAACTCAAGCACGAGTTGAATCTTCGTCAATGATAGGTTATGGTCTGAGTCCTGAGGGCCAAGAAGGAAACGAGATAATGTATGATTTACTACTCGATCAGGCCTGGTCTTCGGAGGCCATTGATACGCGGCAATATTTCAAGAATTGGGTCACCAGTCGCTATGCTGGGTCCGGGTCTATTCCTCCCGAATTATACCAAGGATGGGATCTGATGCGATCGACGGTGTATAACAACACCAATCTCACCAACATGGCAGTCATTCAACCAATTGTTGAAGCCCAGCCGGGTATTAATGGTGTTGTGGGAATGACCGGAACTCATCCCAGAACCTTGACATATAATCCCACCGATCTTGTCAAGGCATGGCGCGCGATGTATCAAGCCGCTCATGTGCTACCAAAGCTGTGGAATAATACCGCGTATCAACATGACATGGTCGATGTAACTCGCCAGGTCCTGGATAACGCATTCATTCCACTATACACCGATCTGGTTACAGCGTATAACGAGTCCAGTGCATCTCCAGATATTTTGTCCAAGAAAGGACAGAACATGCTCGATCTTCTTGGTGATCTAGACGCAGTACTCCTCACTAACGAGAACTTCCGACTCTCTACGTGGTTAAGATCTGCTCGATCCTGGGCGCATGGTGATAAGGCGCAAGCTTCTTTCTATGAGTATAATGCCCGCAATCAGATCACCCTCTGGGGGCCAAACGGTGAGATCACAGACTATGCCTCTAAGGGATGGGCTGGTCTGATCTCCACGTATTATATTCCGCGCTGGCATCTGTTTATCGATTACCTTGTGTCGACTCCCACAGACTCATATAACTCCACTGCCTTTTTCGAGAAGCTGAGAAACTTCGAGTTGCGGTGGCAGACACAGACCTGGAATGCGCCCGAGCCATTTGGCGATATGATCGACTTGCAAAAGGTCCTAAGTCGTGTTCACAGTCGATGGCCATCGGTATTTAAGGTCTAATTAGCAGGACTTTCGCAAGAAAAACCAGATGAGGCGGTCTCGGATTCCCCTGTGGTAAACAACTAGATATCCAATGTGGCCAGAAGTAGGCCATACTAGCATTGTCCATCTAGAATGGCTGGATCACAATAGGATCAAATTGATTAATCATATTTGCCACTAGCCCCAGTAATCATAACATAACATACATAGTACGGGGTAGAATCAAAGGACTTTTCTGTTCCCCGCGGTGGAGAACCGTTGGGACGCGCTTATCGTCTGCTTAGAAATGCAAGATCCGCCGTTCCCCGAAGCCTCGTCAACAATGGAACTTTTGGAGAATTGAGGGGGTGGATTTCTCTTTCTTCATGCTGGTTCTGGAAATTATCTGCACGAAATTTTGAAAATGCCAGAGATAGAAACAGGCAGAGAAGACTCTCCATCCGAGCAATCACCGCTCCTAGCATCCTCGAGCTCTGATCATAGTAGTAGTCATGAGTCGAAGACGAGCGTGAGTTTCCGGAGGGGATCGAGCATCATCTTTCTGATGGGCCTTTTGATATTCATTCAGGGTATGTTTTGGATTCGCTCTTATATCTCCGATTGGAAAATTCAAGGGACAATATTGACCGTCGAGCCCTATAGCGACGAACATGTCAATGATGACCACAGCTCAGTCTGATATTGCGGCCGATCTGGATGCATTTGCAGAAGCGACATGGTTTACTTCGGCGTATATGGTATGAATGGAAAGATGAACCCGGATTGATGAAGAAATGTCTAATTTCTCGGTAGATTTCCTTATCCAGCATAACTCCGTTGACAGGTCGACTGTCGGAGATTTTTACTCCTCGCGTTTACGTGATTTTCTCTAGCGTCATTCTCTCGATTGGTCTTTTTGTTACAGCCGTTGCCCACAGTTTTGTAGTCTTTGTTTTGGGGCGGGTCATTGCCGGATGTGGAAGTGCTGGGCTGTTGAGCACGGCCATCATTCTAGCACTGGATCTGTCCAGCTCTAAACGGCGTGGGTTGTTTATCGGACTGATCAATTGTGGGTTTACAACGGGCGTTGCATCTGGCGCTGTTTTGGCAGGCCTTATTACACCAATCTGGGGATGGGTATGAATTCCAGCATCAAAGATGGCCATTGTTCTAACTCGGGTTTGCCTTCCCAGAGATTCATTTTTTGGGTCCAAGCCCCAGTGGCATTGGCTGTAGGACCATTGCTATTCTTGGCCATTCCGCGTTCTGGTGATCTCAGTTCTTTGAAACTTCGAGAACTGCTACACAGGCTTTCTCGCGTTGACTATGCAGGTGCTTCGGCATTGGTAGGTGGTATAATCCGTGTATTTCTGTCGCCATCATACTGACATTGCTCAAGACTTTGGCAGTCGTCCTGCTTCTTTTTAGTCTCGCCTCTCCGGAGATCTTACTATGGCCGATTCCGCTGGCATTTGCTTCCTTTGCCGTCTTCATTAAAATCGAGAATCGGGTTCCAGAACCTGTCATCCCGGTAAGACTGCTGCAAAGCCGAAGTGTTTTGCTGACATGTGTATCTGGTCTGGGCCTGATGATGGCGCGATGGGCCGTGCTCTTTTTCACGCCAACATATGCCATAGCAGTTCGAGGTTGGTCCCCTGCATCTGCGGGACTTATCTTAATTCCCACAAATGCCGGTTTTGGAGTAGGTGGGTTATTGGTGGGGTGGCTGCACATCCGCAAACCCGGAAGTTATTATATGTAAGTAATCCCTTGTACTCGTCTTTCGTCTAGCTGGGGAGAGTTACAAGACAAGTCTCACCCATCTCTCTTGCAGATCATGCTTGGTGATCTTTTTGCTGTTTGCCATAGCTACGGCGGTTTTGGCTGGGCTCTCCACACCGGAATCCCACCCGGCACTATATCTAGCAACAACTTTCTTCAACGGGTTGTTTGCTGGATCCCTGATGAACTATACTCTGTCGCACGTATTGCACCTGACCAGCACTCAGGTACATTATACTGTTAGTGCTTTGATTGCCATGTCACGCGGATTTGCCGGCAGCTTTGGGTCGGCAATTGGAGGTGGGTTTTTCACGCGAATCCTTAAATCATCGCTGGAGATGGGATTCGCCCAGCGTGGTCTGCCACCTCAGCCGAAGTTGGTACGAACTCTTCTTGGTAGTCCAGCCACCGTAGCCCATCTTATCGGCGAAGAAAGACTCATAGCTATTGAGAGCTATGAATATGCAATTCGGATGTTGTTCCTCGCAGGAAGCCTGCTGGCGCTGGTAGCCACAGCATTTCAGGCTGGTACCGGATGGACTCCCGAGTGGATCGACCGATATGAACAAGATGAGCGAGATTGAGCAAACAGGGTAGAATAGAGCTATTTTCAGTTCAAGTAAAAGAAGCAAGAAAAGAATCACTCATCCTTGAAAGTTGTTGGTTTAATTGTTGTTTCTGCTTTGTTGAAATTCAAAATATTGATTACTTAATATTCATGCCTTGCTGCCTGGACGCTGTTCAACTTTCGCCCTTCTCCGCTACCTTCGCTACCTTCGCTGCCTTCGCTACTCAACTGCCATCTTCTCAACTCCTTCAACATGCCGCGTGCTGTGCGAGGTAATTAATCCTTTATATACCTATTCCCCTTGTTTCACATGCTCACACATTCAACTAGGTCTCCTTATCGAATGCGATCCGTCGATCAAGTCCATGATCCTCAAGTATGACGAAGAGCGGCATGACTATATTGTGGAAGATTTAGACGACGAAAATCATCTCGTGATCAAGGAGAGTCAACTACAGAATTTGAAGGTGCGGTTAGATCAGGTATGTGTCTAGCTTTTGGTTTTTCTAGTCTCTGTTGGAGATGATTAAACAAACGCTGACCGATAACTCGCTACCAGGATCTGGATGAAAAGATTATGCAACTTGATGAGTCCGAATCCGAATAAACTTAGCCTCTTTTCTATCATTCATATCTCACACCCACCGAACTCGATGCACCGGACGTTGGTGTAACTTTGTTAATGTGAACACCCTATTCTCTCACCCGCGCCTCATATTCGATCTCACAGGGCGCCCTTGGCCGCAAATGTGGCAAGCTCGTTTCGTCCTAAGTCTTTATCTCTCTGATCGTTATAGTCTCGGGTGGCTCGATTACTCCCGTGCTCTTGGCATGTCCAATGCCTTGATAGCTTTCACTAAGCTTTGCATTCAAGATGGTCAAGATTACACAGGTGGATTACTCAATCTGGAACAACCTAAACCCGTGGAAAGGGACTGGATTAGTGATACCAAATGGTCAGGGATCTCTGTATCACCACGTACACCATTTGATCTGGAGTAGTGAGACAGTGGCTATTCCAAGTCCTGTCAGTTATGTACATGACTTCATCCCTATAACAGCATCATGAAGTACATACTTTATGGCCATTGATGGATCTCTTCTCTTTTTCACTTTTAGAACTATAGCTTCCTTCTCGTTGTATACTGTAGATATACTCCATAGAAACACCTGGAGTGTTCCAATGGTATCGTCTTTCTTCCCCAGATTATATCACGTGACATGGAATCGTGGAGAAGGATCGACGCAGCTCCAGCAGTGACTCGCTCCTTCCAGTCGTGTCACGCAAGAACAGGCAACTACGACTGTCTTCCATTCGTCTCTCTGTCGCACCTTCCGTCATGAGGAACCTCACTTCTTCTTTCGCAGGCGTTTGCCGCCTGTCGCGAATATAAAATCCCCCCCCTCGCTGCCTCTCATCCATCATTCATCAATCATCATTCACATCTACGACTCGCAGTACAAATTCGAGCTCTCTTCTGACCAGCTTCAACTCATCACGTCTTCTTTGACAAACACGCTCATAACTTAAATCAACATGTCTCTGTTCCGAGCCAGCTTCCCCGCCCAGGGCGATTTCGCCCCTCTCTTCCGGCTGCTGGATGACTACGATTCCCACCGTTCAACCCGCCAGCAGCCCTCGCTGCGCTCTTTCTCTCCTCGATTCGATGTTCGTGAGAGTGAGGAGGCCTACCACCTAGATGGCGAACTTCCCGGAATCTATCAGAAGGATATCGACATCGAGTTCTCTGACCCTCAAACCTTGGTCGTGAAGGGCCGTACCGAACGCGAGTACCACGCCGAACCTAAAGACGATAACGGAGCCGAGGATACTGCCGCTGAAGGCGGAAAGACTGCCGCTGTCGGACACCGCTTCTGGGCCTCTGAGCGCTCAGTTGGCGAGTTCCAGCGTACTTTCTCTTTCCCTGCTCGCGTTGATCAGGATGCTGTCAAGGCCACTTTGAAGAACGGCATTCTCTCTGTTCTTGTCCCTAAGGCTACTGCCACCGCAACCAAGAAAATCACCATCGAGTAAATCAGCTCTGGTGGTTTCAACAGATCACAAGTCCTTGCTACAATGTTGCTGGAAACAAACAATCGACGAGTCACGACCTGATTATTCTTCTACTTAATTCGCAACCAAACGCAGTTGTTCGTCTTTTGTTCTTACGACTTATTATTATCTCTTTTCTTCATTATGTTGTCTTTGAATATTATTAGTTAGTCCAATCGAATTTTCTACCATCTTCAAATACATTAGTTACCTACTACGCAGTATGTATAACTAGTACCGTGACTTCTATGTAGATCACTTCCCCATCCAGAATACACGATCACGTGTTTATTCTTATCGCGACTCTTATCGTAGCCGAGGCTCATTTGATTAACCGATCCAAGCCCTCTTGAAGATGCATAGAAGAGCTAGAATCATGCCGAGTCTCCTCTCTCCCCCTCTCTATCTCTCTATCTCAACTCTGTGGTCTGTTCTATTTTTTCATATATTCAAGACTCATAGTTTGACCTACGCTACCTCAACATAATGGCGCAAAACTATTCTTTCCAGCACTTCACAGTGCAATTCCCAGCTGAGTATCCCTATGTCGCCCATGTAGAGATCAATCGACCAGACAAGATGAATGCATTCTTCGAGGCGTAGGTGTTATCGCGATTTACACTCACTGTTTTCCCTCGCTAATGCTTCTCTTGTTTCATCAGGATGTGGCTCGAAATGAAACAGGTTTTCGAGAAGCTCTCGGAGGACTCAAACGTTCGGGCGATCGTTCTCAGTGGTGCTGGAAAGGCATTCACGGCCGGCCTAGATGTCAAGGCCGCATCTAGCGGACCATTGCTTTCCGAAAATGGCCTCGACCCAGCACGCGCAGCAACCCTCCTGCGCCGTCATATCGCCGAGTTTCAGGATTGCATCACGGCCGTCGAGCGTTGTGAAAAGCCCGTCATTGCGGCCATGCATGGATTCGCCCTTGGTCTTGCTATCGACCTATCAACAGCTGCCGACATCCGTATCTGTTCCCGAGATGTTAAGTTTGCGGTCAAGGAAGTGGATATTGGTCTTGCGGCAGATATTGGCACCTTGAGCCGACTGCCCAAGGTCGTGGGCAATTATGGCTGGGTTAAAGAGGTTGCATTGACCGCACGAGTCTTTGGTGCCGAAGAAGCTCTGCGCGTTGGCTTCGTTAACTCCGTTCATGAGGATCATCAAGCTACAATCAACGCAGGTCTCAAGCTCGCATCATTAACAGCGAGTAAAAGTCCTGTCGCAGTTCAAGGAACTAAGGAAATCCTGAATTGGTCGCGTGATCATTCCGTCCAAGATGGACTACGTTATACCGGTGTATGGAATAGTGCTGCGCTACAGACTAAGGATGTGTCTGCGGCTTTGCTTTCTGGTCTGCAAAAGCGTACACCAACCTTTGAGAAGCTGTGAGCATACGGCTGGCCCGTGTTTCTATTTATGAGTCAAGCCATTGGGATCTTCATCTCCACAAGCTCATCGACTCAGCCCAGCCTAAGTGTATACAGTGCGGTCTTGGAGTACATATGTACATACAGTTAAATAGTTCTTCCAGCTTGTAAATTCAACATGTCATAATAAACTACCGTTCCCACTTGACCTCCAGGTAAATCTACTACACTAGTATGTATTTGTTTCACTCCCTCTATACTAAGTAGTATATCATCCGACCTCGGAAGATTCTTGATCATGCTAGTCTCGGATTTCGCCCTCAAATACGGCCCATGTAGGGCTAGCTACAAGCCCCGAAACAATTTGTGTCTCGGCAGTTTCAGACTCTTCGGGGCTTGAGGTTTCTGCAGTCTGACAGGACGCAGTTTATTAACTTGACATGACACGATCGAAAAAGACTCGGACCTTTAACTTTCAGGAAGAACAATCCTGGTCAAGTACAACTTGTTGGAAAGATTCCATGAATCAAGACGCACTGCCGATCCTCGAAGTCCGGCCTTCATTTCGCCGTCTGCACGCTGCATCTGAGCGTCTCCGCACGACCGAGCGTCAATGGGCGTCATTCCTGAAGAGCTTGGCTTGGGGCTTTTTTTTTCCCACGTATCCTGAGCTCCGCTACTTGGCTTAATTTATGCCGAAGGGGTGGAAATCGTCAGGAGGTGTTACCGGCATATGACCGGTTAAGACTATTCATAATGCACGGTGTTTAGATTGTTCTAATGGTATAAATATCGGCCAAGGTACAGTCTAGCAGTAGTAGAAATACTCTTCATCCAAATTAATTCTTCTTCTCCGGCAATACTAATTGTACCATTACTATTATCTCTGGGTTTTCGCCATGAAGTCTTCTCTGCTTTTCTCGAGCCTCATCCCCAGTGCGCTGGGGGCCACCATCTACCTCGCAGGAGACTCGACCATGGCAAAGGGAGGAACCGGGTCTGGTACAGCAGGTATGTCTTTCTCTAAGTCCTGCTCCATGTAAAATAATCTTCCAGCAGTATATTCTGCTCATGCTGACTTTCATATTTCCTCAGGATGGGGTCAATATGTCTCCCCCTACACCTCTGCCACCGTATCTAACCAGGCCGTCGCTGGTCGAAGTGCCCGATCATATACCCGGGAGGGCCGATTCGACACCATTGCAGACCAGGTTCAATCAGGAGATTGGGTGATCATTGAATTTGGTCATAACGACGGTGGCTCCCTCAGCTCAAATGACAACGGCCGTACCGATTGCCCTGGCACCGGCGATGAGACCTGTAGTACAACCTATAACGGCGTGGCAGAAACTGTTCTGACCTTTCCCAAATATTTGGAGAATGCGACAGCAAAGTTTAAGGCCAAGGGTGCCAATGTACTCATCTCGAGCCAGACGCCGAACAATCCATGGGAGACAGGCACCTTCACCTATTCACCCTCGCGATTTGTCGAATATGCCAAACTGGCTGCATCAAATGCCGGCGTGTCATATGTGGACCACGGAGCATACGTCGCCGATATCTTTGAGTCCTTAGGCCTCAGCACCGTCGATGCATACTTCCCTCTTGACCACACTCACACAAGCACCGAGGGAGCAGAGGCGGTCGCTAAGGCGTTCTTCAAGGGAGTTGTTTGCGCAGGGATTGATCTCCAGGGTCTTTTGAACACAAAGGACTTCCCTGGAAACTGTCTGTAAATGCCACTGGGATACGACGCTGTATCCAAATAGTGATAGTAATTAGCAGAAACAATGAAAAGCAGTGTTATATCAGATAAAGAGGCACATTTTCCCGTTAAACTTCGTCATGGGTCATCATGTATTTCCAAAGGCTACATATAAGACAAGTAAAAGCCAGGGTATCATGCACAGGGAACAGGATGCTATGTTGACAGGCTCGCTTAATCTCAGTGTGACTCCTCAATGATCAGTCGGGCAAGGCCGCGTTTCTCGACACGGTGATAATATTGCATCAAATTCGGGAATCGGGCATCAAATGGGCCCTGGGCTTGAGAAATCTCCCACAGAACTGGCCAAAGTGCGCAATCATCAATGCCAAATACCGAACCTCCAAGGTAATGTTGGCTACCTAGTGTGCGGTCAAACACGTTCAACCCAAAATCAAAACCGCCCTCTGTTGGGCTCTGAATATGCTTACGCCAGCAGGCAAAGATCTCCTCTATCCATGGCAGATGGGCGCCGCCGCGGAGGATCTCGACACCAGGTCGAACAGATTCGGCAGGCCGTGCAGCAAGGTATTTCAAAATGTTGAGATCGCCGACTATGGTGTTTCCGTCGGCATCCGTATAGATGGGCTGCTTGGCAGAATTGCCATTGTCTCCCACGACACTGGAGTTAGGGCCATTGCCAGCCTCATATCGTATTCCACTCTCTGCCAAACACAGCCGCACTCTGAGATCGGCCACTGCATCTCCACTCAAAGCCAATTGGGATGTTGACGCAATAACAAAGTTGACAACATCGAATCCACCACCGTAGACTCCATTCCAATCGAATTCAGTTGCGCGATTCTCTTGACTGAATGCGCGAATCAATCGCTCTGTCTCCACAGCATCACCGTGAACCACCGGTCGAGCAATTTCTCTGGATTTGCTGACAGCCCCTTGGCCCCAGATAACACTCGCCCTGGGGTCAACGTAGGTCTCGATGTGTCGAAATGTGATGGAAATGCGCTCGCCGCCATACGCTTTCTCTTCGTCTGTTTTCATAGCGTCCGGGCGCTTGTCAGGTCGAATAGCATGCAACCAGCGCATGTTCGTTTTCTCGCCAAGAACAAAGAGTGAATTGTGAGGCAGTGCAATGCGCTGTGTAGTTCTACCTACTTCCAGTCCGTCTTCTTGCTTGGTCTCGGCCGCGGAAGTCTTGGTGCGGAGATGTAAGATGCGTTGAGCACCTAGGCTCACGTTGCAGATAAAAGACCCTCTCGCAATATCGAGTGTTTTATCAGAATGCTCAGATATCGAGTCCTGGCCATCACGGTAGAGTTGAATTAGCGCATGATTCAAGGGGTGGCCAAGGACGCGCTCCACTGCGACTCTCGCTTGGTCTACTGCGGGTGTAAATTGATTCAAAGGAGGGGATTCATCAGCAGGGTGTCGATAGATTGGCATCGAGCCATCTGGATGGACATTCCCTTGAACTGCCACTAATCGAGGTACTTGGCCGGACAAATGGTACATCCTCTGCCAGGACACCTCGGCTCGTATACGCTCGAAGGCATCTGCAGGTAAATCAAGCTGAGGAACGAGACGAGAGTCTCCTTCCCCTATCTTATCATTGATATTTCCAGCGGCTGCTGCTGGATCAGCGGTTGTTGGCTCCCGACGTTTCGGTCGGCGCACTCGCGCGCGCACATGTTTCTTTCCCTCGATGCCACCAGAGCGGGCATGAGACCCTCCAGCGGTCATTCGATGGGTTCGAGTGAGTGACGCCAGTTCCGTGAGACTTCGTATATCCTCATCTGGTTCTTCGGGGATCGCATCATCTGCCTGGACTCCCAAACTATTCATGAAGCCCTCGATTCCGGAGGGTGCGGTAGAAATCGGTCGTTTTGGTTGTGTATCGCCTTTGGCAATGGCATGGGTTTCCTGCCAATCCAGTTCCTGGGTGAGTTCCCGAGCGTCCAGGCCGGTTGCACCAAGAATGTCGGCCATGCGGCGCATGGCCTCTTGATGGCGTTGAAAGTCGCGATAACCAAGACAATCCTCGATCAGGGTGACGGAAAAGCCGTTACGAACAGCATCACAGGCGGTCGCATAAACGGAAACATTTGAAAGAGAACCACAGAGGTATAATTCGGTTATAAATCGAGTTCGGAAGGACAAGACAAGACCCTCGGACTCCAAAGCGGAGTAACCGGTCTTGTCCAAGACCGTGTCTCGTTCGCGGTCTAAAGCGGCCAGAATGGGAGCGGGGAATTGAAACCCGGTGGTCTGCGGAGCACAACAAGTCGCGACGGATCCAGAAAGAAAGGCTTCTTGGTCGACAGGTTCTGGCGAATCGCGATCCGAAGAAGCTTCGATAATATCGGAAGAGGGTGGAGGCACCCGCCTCGGCGGCTGCTTCTCCAAGACGATGCGATCGCCAAAGTTCCAATCATCTAGAGACTGAGGAGATTCATATTGGGATCGCACCCAGATTACATCACCGACGCGACGAAACGCAGCGACCAGCGGGGGCAGAGTCTCGAGGATGTCGGCAGTGTTGGCGACATGCAGAGCACCAGCGGGGCGCACGAAATCATTTTGGAAGTCGAGCAACAACAAAGCCTTGCGGGTCTGAATGGAAGGCAGATCACCGAAAGAGAAGAAACTCATCGTCAAGACATGGTAGGGCGATCACCGCACCGCCACAGAAGCCAAGCCAATTTGAGACACACTCGAAGGTTCCTGGAGGAGGAGAAAGAAGAGTGAGGAGGAGGGGAAGGCGATTCGGAGAGTACTATTAACGGGGGGGGGGGGAGTGATGAGTTGTGAATTGTGAATTGTGAGTGGGGGCGAATAAAAGACCCAACAGGACGGTAGAGAGATACCTAAGGCATGTAAGATGGAAAAGAGAGCAAAAGAGAAGAACCTTCTCTCTGCCCAGATGGTCAGATTGGAGGAAGTGGCAGGAAAAGTGGGATGAGATGAAGTTGAAGAGGTTCAATTGGGCGGAGAAGAGAGTCGACCGAATTGTCGGGACGATGCTACAATATATAGTCCATAGCATAGTTAGTACTATATAGTTAGTAGTATATAGTATAGTATGTATTTAGTGGATGAGTAGTTCATATATAAGTGGCACTAGGTAGTACTACTATAGACCACTTCGTAAGTAGAGATTCTATCATAATAATTATAGTATATCCTACTATTATTCTCTACGACTACTCTATACTGAGTAGTAACTATAGAGTATTGAAGACTCATTAATATACATAGCACAAAGTAATACAAGTACGTGACTAATTAAAGATATCTAGTACACGCAAGTATCCATACCCCGGATACCCCGGATCTACTAACTATACTACCAATGTACTACATTCAATGTATATTTACTCTGATAGTTAGTAGATAGCTAGCTCGACTGTATGTGATGCTTTGCTGTGTAGGTGATTACAGGCTGATTCTGATTGGTCATTTTGTATCACGTGCTCCGAGATCGGCCGGGGAGACTGTGCACTTCTCCGGATATCACATGACTATGACTCCTGCTTGCGGAGCAACCGTGGAAGGGCGGGCTTGCCCCAACTTCTTTTTAAATCCCGCCCAGATTCCTCCATCTTCTTCTTCTTCCTCCTTCTTTTCCCCCCATCGTCTTCTCCTTTTTCCTTCTTTGACCACTCTCCCCTCTTCAATTCCTATCACAATGGCTTCCCGTGCTCTTCCCCGTGCGTTCCGCATGGCCCGTGTGGCCGCTCCTCGCTCCGTCGTCACCGCCGCCCTCCCCCGTCCGGCTCTGGCTTCGGTCGCTCGTCGTGCTATCGCCCCTGTCACCCCCGTCCGTGGTGTCAAGACCATTGACTTCGCTGGTGTCAAGGAGGACGTCTACGAGCGTGCCGATTGGCCCCGTGAGAAGCTCCAGGAGTACTTCAAGAACGACACTCTGGCCCTCATCGGTTACGGTTCCCAGGGTCACGGTCAGGGTCTGAACCTGCGTGACAACGGTCTGAACGTCATTGTCGGTGTCCGTAAGGATGGTGCTTCTTGGAAGGAGGCCATTCAGGATGGCTGGGTCCCCGGCAAGAACCTGTTCGATGTCAACACCGCCATTGAGAAGGGTACCGTCGTCATGAACCTGCTCTCCGATGCCGCCCAGTCTGAGACCTGGCCCTCCATCAAGCCCCTCATCACTAAGGGCAAGACTCTCTACTTCTCCCACGGTTTCTCCCCCGTCTTCAAGGACCTCACCAAGGTTGACGTCCCCGAGGGTGTCGATGTTATCCTCGTTGCCCCCAAGGGTTCCGGCCGTACCGTCCGTACCCTCTTCCGTGAGGGCCGTGGTATCAACTCCTCCATTGCCGTCTACCAGGACGCTACCGGCCAGGCCAAGGAGAAGGCCATCGCCATGGGTGTCGCCGTCGGTTCCGGCTACCTCTACGAGACCACCTTCGAGAAGGAGGTCTACTCCGACCTGTACGGTGAGCGTGGCTGCCTGATGGGTGGTATCCACGGTATGTTCCTCGCTCAGTACGAGGTCCTCCGTGAGCGTGGCCACAGCCCCTCTGAGGCCTTCAACGAGACCGTTGAGGAGGCCACTCAGTCCCTGTACCCCCTGATCGGTGGTAACGGTATGGACTGGATGTACGCTGCCTGCTCCACCACTGCCCGTCGTGGTGCCATTGACTGGTCTGCCCGCTTCAAGGACAACCTGAAGCCCCTCTTCAACGAGCTGTATGACTCCGTCCGTGACGGTACCGAGACCCAGCGCTCCCTCGACTACAACTCCCAGAAGGATTACCGTGAGAAGTACGAGAAGGAGATGCAGGAGATCCGTGACCTCGAGATCTGGCGCGCCGGTAAGGCCGTCCGCTCTCTGCGCCCCGAGAACCAGAAATAAATATAATATCGTGATACCCGTTTTTGCGAGGGGTTTGGTCAAAAAATTATTATGATGTACTATGAATCTGTGAAAGTATTTTTGCGGGTATGCGAATATCAACGGCCAGTTGGCTGCCTTTTCCTTGTTCAACCACTTTTCCATCTTCTCTTCCTCGTAGCTTCATCAACTTGTAGTTCAGTATATTTCTCGGAATGACTCAATCATTTCTAGTCGCATCGGAGCATTTCCGGAGAAGAACGCGGGGAAATCCTCCGACTGCCTTCCCCTCGTATCTTCTACTTTCTCTTCTACTTTTTCTCTTCTACTCATTCCTCCCAGCTGTATCTGAGTGACACTGACGATTAAACATCATGACTTCACCCGCCGAACAAGCACAATCACTCACCCCCGCCGCCATTGAGGCTGCATATGGACTGATTCAGCCATATGTGCATCGTACCTCATTGCTTACCTGCAAGACTCTCGACTCCATCGCCTCGACCCCACAGTCCCCCGAGTCCCTCGTTGGCACACCATTTGAAGGACAGACGCCCGCGCGGCCAAAGTTCAGGCTCTTCTTCAAGTGTGAGAATCTTCAGCGAATTGGCGCTTTCAAGGCCCGGGGTGCTTTTCATGCGTTGCTGCGGTTGATCGAGGAACGCGGGGAAGAAGAAGTGCGGCGACGCGGAGTCATCACTCACAGTTCTGGTATAAAATGACCCTGAGAATATCTACTGAAGAGAAGAAACCAAACTAATATTGATAAATCATCTCTATAGGAAATCATGCTCAAGCTCTCGCCCTCGCTGCATCCACCCTCCATATTCCCGCTCACATTGTGATGCCCAGCATCAGTACCTCCTCCAAGATCGCCGGCACTCGGTCGTATGGTGCAAACGTTGTATTCAGTGGCTCAACAAGTGTTGAGCGAGAAGCAGTCGTTGCAGAAATCCAGGCCAAGACAAATGCCATTCTAATCCCGCCGTACGATGATTTCAATATCATCTGTGGACAGGGTACCACTGCCTTGGAGCTGAACGCACAATATACGGAGCAAGTCCGATCCGAACATACTCTCGATGCAGTCATCACGCCCGTAGGAGGTGGTGGATTGAATTCGGGCGTGGCAACTTTCTTCTCCGACAAACCAACTCGTGTCTTTGGCGCGGAGCCCGCTTATGAAGGCGCGGATGATTGCCGGCGTGGACTGCAAGCTGGAGAGCGTGTGACTAAAGTGTCGACTTTGACTATTGCAGACGGCTTGCGCACTCCTGTTGGACTACTTAATTGGGAGGTCATATCTAATAAATGCAAGGTAGAGGGTGTATTTGCTGTCACAGAGGAGCAGATCAAGGCTGCCATGCGTTTGGTGCTGGAACGCATGAAGGTGGTAGTTGAGCCCAGTGCTGTTGTTGGATTGGCTGTCTGTCTATTTGATGAAGAATTCCGAAGACGTGTTGAAGAAGAAAGCGGCGAAAAGGGCTGGGATGTTGCAATTGTATTCAGTGGAGGCAATACAACTGTAGAAGCGATTGCCAAGTTGTTTGGTTAATAGATACCAAGTGTATATAGTAGCTCACTGAGTATAATAAATGTGTATAAAGATAATGCTACAAGTACTTTCAATTCCTTGTATCCATTCAAGCCCTGATTTGGCATGCATCTTGGTCACCTACCCTATGGTATCAGGCTGAGGTATCTCGACTCCCATCTCATGGACATAGAAAGGAAAACTACCGCCATTATACCAGTCAACTCCATCCGCCACACGACGAGGCCATTCTTCACGATCCCATGCATTCACCCAAGCAGAGAATTTGCCTTGGTTCACGACATCCTGTCGCATGGAGGCGTCTCTCTCAGCATCATGCACGTTCACAGCTGGTGGAAACGGACGCACTGCGTCTCGATGAACAATTAGACGTAGAATCGGGAAATTCCCCCATGGTGCAGGGAGAGCCGGCTTGAGTGCTGGAGTTCGTGATGGCACTCGATCGTAAGGGTCAGCGGGCATGGAATTGTTATTGTTAGCAGGCCTGCCAGTCGTGACGGTTGCAGTATACAAAACCACACATCCAAATCGGCCTTGCAATTTCTTCAATTCTTTGACCAATTCCGTATATAGATCAACGAGGTGGAAACTCTGCTTTTGCTCACGTTCCTCGTCTATCTCAGCGCGAGATCGGCCGATATCTTCGGTTCGAGCTATCTCATCACGTAGTTTGTCTTGCCAGAAGAACGCAGTCATGCTGTCAATGGAAACAATTTGCAGAGGACGATCAGAGGACTTGTGTCGTGAAAGATCATACAGATAAGAGTCAAGGGCACGGAGAGTAGCGAGGATGGCAGAAGATGACTGTGGGCGAAACACATGAACGTGCTGCAACGAAAAGACTAACATAGCCTCGATATCCCCATCCGTAGGGCCACCGGCGTCCTCGTTAAGGGCATCCGGGTCCAGGGTTTGTTGTGCATGTCGTACAATGCCACGAGCCACGACGCGAAGCCGATCAGCATCGAAACGATCATCACTATCTATCCAGACCACAGCTGCTTCTTTCCCGCCAATAGAGATATTTTCATAGCCCCGAGGCAGGACCGCGAGCGCAGTCAGATAGTAAAGGAGTTGTGATTTTCCTGCTGCAGAAACACTACTTGATATCTCCACGACCGGACAAGGTTTCTTGTTGCGATATGCGGAAGCCGTGAAGAAAACGTTGGAGGGTTGTAAAACCTGATCATCATTTGGATGAACTCCCTGAAATATCATTTCTTCATCATCAAGACGATTCTGTTCTCGCTGGGCTGGTGATTCCAGTTGTCGTCGTGGAATATCGCCTGGTTTCACGGCCTTGAGCATGAACACCTCGAGTAGAGCATCGAGGATAGGTATACCAAGCGGGCCCGACTCAGGCTTCTCAATGTCTGGACATACATTGGCCAGGTCATGTAATAACTAGATATATATATCAGTGATCTGATACCCTACTGCCGATCCGAATGAAACTTACCTGGTCCAATCCCTCAACATGTACCTCGGCCAGTGAGGACGCGCCTAAGCTGGCAGCCATGATAGACAATCATTGAGATCGTAAACGCATATCCCTTTATGAATTTTAAAAGTATAGCATAGAAAAACATGCAATATTCAATGGCTTCAATCCTCGTTCATGAGGTTCTGCAAAGAAGCAAAAGTGAAGCAAAGCAAAGCAAAGCAAATCGCGGAAAGCGGCGAGCCTCCGCCGCTTTTTCTCGATTTCACCCGACTTTCTTTCCTCCTCAACTTTTCTTCCTTTCCGCGACATCTTTCGACCCCCTCTTTCAATTTGACACTTCGAAGATGGCACCTCTAGTCCCTTGTTTCTCTGCAGATACTCTGCCCGACCATGTTAATACGATCAAACGCAATTTCCAAGATAAACGCCGCAAAGGCCCCGAAGTCAAGTTGAAAGAGTGCCAACTTCTCGAGATGCTCCAATACTCCTGTAATCCACCACAAGAGGAGATTCCGAAACCAGGTGTGATTGTGTGCAAGCCAGTTGTCCGATTATTCCGACGGTGAGTGCTTGGTGACAGAATGAACAACTACTCGAGACGTCGGACTGATTCATTTGCGATAGCTGCGCCGGCGGCCTTACGGTTGAGACAACATCTTGGGAACCTCTTAGACAGGCAGAGGAAATGAATAAACAAGCACATGGAGTGGCAAATTCTTGAAACATGGGGTTATATAGAGCATAATTGTTGCATTGGGTGGAGTTTACGGTCATTATTGGGGGTTGTTCGATTTACATGTATGGGGTGATGTACGATAGAACGGTCTTAAATTCAATTATTATCATAGTACAGACTGCCATGGGGTATCTCCTCAAGAACGACTCCGAAACGTGCAACCAAGCGCCAACCATGAAAGCGAAACCCAACAAGAAAGATAAACAAAACCCGAAGAACGCCAATGATAATAGTCTTACATCGTCCCCACGGCCATATATTGCTTCAGCCTGCAGTACCGTCAACTGGGAAGCTCGGCGCTGGCAGTCGGTTTGAGCATCTTTTCCTCCACATTCCTCGTTGAAGTGTTTCGCCGCCAGAAATCCCGCTCGCAGTTGACGATAGGGCCCATCTCCAGATTCCATGACACTTTCGACCTCGCTTTGGTATCTGGATCAGCCGGGGGCCCTGAATCGATTTCCATTGCAGAGCTCATCGTAGCACCAAGCGCCGAATGTCCATGTGAGTCCTTTGACAATTTCTTCGCGAGTCCTTTAACCGTCCTCTCAAACATTGTTTCCATGCTCTCGGGCCGGCGGCCCCAGAGCTTTTTATCTCGGCTACTGGAGCTGATCGGATTGTCGCGGAATGCGGCACTGGCCAATTTGCGCAAAGCCTCTTCACCATGTCGTCCATCTTCAGCTGCCCGTTCTCGGATCTTCCTAGGATCGCTATCTCTCTCTGTGAAAACTGCTGTGGCAGCATACGTATGCTTGCTGGGAAAGTCCGGAAAGTGACTTGGAACATATGATCGGTTCGATTCGCTCTCTTCAACTCTGAGGGCATTCAGAAATGGCAGTTTTCGGGACACTTCATCTTCGGGTGGTGGTGATGGTAGGAGGGCGGGGATATGAGAGGATGATGGGGGAGCTTTGATGTAGGGCTTCAGATCATCGGGGGAAAGACGACCACACTTGAGGGCATGCTCAAAATCGTGAGGAATAGGTTGGACGCGACGAGATGATAGCATTGACTGGCGAACGTATGATGAAAGTCGTAAGAGGTCTGCAAACAAGTCGATTTGAGTCAGTTAAATCTTTCCTAATGAAACGAAGTACAATGTTACTGTTGGATTTCAACACATACGCTCTTCCGCCGCACTTCTGAAGCTCGACATAGCTGTTGGGTCTGCCAGCTCGAACCCGGCATCTCTAAGAAGCTGTCCGATCGAGCGATTCATTAGATGGTCAATGTTGCCGTCATCCTGTAAAGCAGGCTCGGTCGCCAACGGGAGGGTCACAGGCTCTTGTAGGCGGTGGTGATGATGATAGTGTTGTTTCGGTCGCTTGACATCTGCAGCTTCTTGTTCAGAAGAGCTGCGCTTCATTGGAAGGCCCGACGACGCCATGGCCGAATGATGTTGAAGTCGGGTTTGAATGCGACGGAGCTTGTTGATTGGGGGGGGGAGAAGTCACGTGGATATATTGACACCTGAGGCGAGAACAAGTGGAAGAGGCGCAGAAGGAGAAGTTAAAGAATTATAAGACAAGAAGTAAAAGAAATAGTAATATCGATTGTAGTAGACAGTAGTGACCATAAATAATACCCAGATTCATTCAATTACTCTATACATTCTAAGTGTACGACGTGCAGTCCATATTGGCCCATCCTCGACCAATCCGGCATTCGCTTATGAAAGCTTCAACCTCAACTTCTCGTGGTGCCCGCGACTTCGCTCTCTTCTTTTCTCCTCCCCCTCCACTTCCACCCCACAACCACCAAGGCAGGTCACATACTGTCCGATTCGATTAAGTGTTACGTCGAAAATCGATTGACACTGTTCATCCGTTACAATGCCTGCCGCTATCCCCCCCATCACCGGCGTACGTCCCCCTTCTCATTGCAACCGAGTTACCCCGATCGGGCTGGTCGGGCTCGCCGGATTGTCCTGAATGCCTGTTACCAGACAAGTAACTAACCTGATGTTCTTTCATAGATGCTCCGCCGTGGTCTGGTTCTGGACCTGAGCACCGCTTTCGGTGAGTGACTGACGCCCAAGTTACGAGTGGCATGATTCATGGACGAGCGGGAGATGTCCCGGGTATTCTGTGATCGCATGGCAGAATGATATTGGGAATGATATAATCGAATATTAGAGAATCATATAACTGATCAGGACCTTTCATTAACCAGGTTTCGGTACCACCTTCGGCTACCTCTGGTGGTACGGTACGTAACAAGATACCCTCATATTGAATCTCCATTCATCCACCCTCATCCATCCCTAACTCTTCTTCTTGTTCAGGCTTCCACCTTCCCCGTGTCCGTGAGCGCGACGCCTACTACGCTCGTCTCGAGCAGGAGCGCGCCGCTCAGCGCGATTAAATCCCTCGCTGCTAGTCTCCTTACCTCGCCTCGACTGTCTTTACTCTCGCCTGTCGGCACAATGTTCTCTATGTCAAGCAACTTTTGTTCTCCAAAGCCAACAAATTAAACAATATGTTCATTGATTCAATGTCGCTCTCAGTAGGCCTTAGCCCGCCTTGAGGCAAGTTATACTTTATTGGTCATGTCGAGGCGTGCATGACTGGGCAATCGATTGTACATATACATTTGTGAACAATGTGTTTTTCCAAGATTTGATTTAAAGTATTCCACCCTCTGGTTACGGGTAATTTCCTTTTGAACTCATTGTTTGCCTTCATCCGAGCTCGTAGTTCCTTTCTGTCTTCCTCTTCCCAGTATTCCTCTCTTATAGCTTGACTAGGACTACCAAGGTTGCACTCCGCTACTATATGGTCGTATGTCCTTGCGACTATTGAATTGTTTCATGATCTATCGAATTCAAACGCTGATTACGCCGGTATATGTACTCAAAACTCCCTCCCGGGTCTGAATTCTGGATGCGATCCCTTTCCATGTCGAGCCGTAGATCATCATAATCTCATTCCTTCATGCCAGCCACCTAAACCATGCTCTTTTCTTCAAGAGAAGCCAGATTTCAAATCCAATCCTGCCCAGCCGCAGGTCCAGGTATCAGTTCTATTTTAGTACCTTTTCGAACGAGACACCACGGACGGACCCGCCGGCCATGGACGATCGTACGTTGCGTTTGAAGCCATCCCGATTTGTTCGGAGGTCTTCCGCGGCTTCTTTGTTTAGAGGATCAGATGCATTGGGCTCGAGGAAGAGAAACTATGGCAGTGTGGTGTTAGTTAGGCTTGTTTCAACTCGCGGACCTTGTTGGGCCATAAGGAAAGACGTAGGTAGATACGAACCTGCATTCCCACAATCACCGCATTCAAGTTCAATACAGGCTTCCAGTCTTCACGCAGGATATTCAGGCACACATTACCCTCCAGATCGATGTTCGGATGGTAGATCTTTTGAGTGCACTTGACCTTAGGCGGGTCATGGGGGAAGTTCTGGTTGACCGTAAAGTTGAAATGGAATACACCACCCTTATACATGCCCTCGTCTGGTTCGATAGACAAGGTGAAATTCAGGATATCGTCGGGGTTAGGGAAGGACATCTTCATCGTGTTGCCGAGGGTCAGCTCTTGGAGGTCTGATTTTGAAGGTATACATGGTTAGCAACGGTCTTGCAAAGAGCGTCATTTGAATGGTCGAGAACTGTTCATCTCGAAAGGCAGGGAGAACGCACCTCGTTGTACTCGCAACTGTGCAGCGGTGACCTTCTTCTTTTTCTTGCCCGCAGCGCCTTCGGCATTTTCAGCCTGCTGCTGTTGTTGTTTCTGGCAGCCAAGTTAGAATAAAAGGACGTTATGCGATTAACCATAGTCCTATTCAAGGGGCAGCCATACCATCGACCAGATCTTTAGCATCTTGGCTCAGGATTACCACCCCACCTTGGTGGCACAACTTGCAAGACAAAGAAATGAGGGGTATAAGTCGTCCTTTGTCGGAGAATATTTTCCGTAGGCCTAGATTCAACTAGACAAAGAGTCGGTATTGCAGGGGTCGTCGTAGGTGCTTGAAGGGAGGAAAGCGAAAGAGAAAGAGAAGTTCTTGCGGGGTCCAAGTTGCGCGGTTGCGGCTGCGGCTGCGGTTGCGCCTTTCAAGCGGCTAAGGCAGGCATCAAATGACGTACTTCATAGTTAGCATCTACGGTTATCATCTACGGATTCGCTCAGTCGAGATTTAATTTGGTACCAATTGATAATCACATTTTTATACTCAAGGTGAAACTTTAGTTGAGACTCCAGATTTGAGATCTGACAAAATTCATTGCGCCCCGAATGCATCCCTTTGCATCGCTATCCGGACAAAAGACGGGTTTCAGGTTAAGGATCAACTCTGTGCCGTGCAAAACACTAATGGCATGACAAAATAGAATAAGAGAACAAGTTTGGGCATCTTTGGTTAGAATACATATGGCAATAAAATAAAATGATTTAGGGAAATAGAATGAGAAGGGAAGACAAGTAAGGAAACAGGATATGCGAGAGAACAGTTCGTGAGAAAATTAAGGAAGGACTGAATGCTATGGCGTTTAGCGACGGGCAAAGCAGCACTTGATACCAGTGCGACCCAGGAACCAACAGCAACCGATGAAACGGAAGAGCGCCATCGCAGCGTTAGACCACAGAAGAGCCTGGAAGAAACGCGCGGTACGGTCGGTGGAGGTATTCTGAAGATATCGTTAGTAACATAGTAGGCAAAAACGGGGCGATGGGATGAACATACGGTGAAGCCAAACTTATCGACAGATTCGCTAGTAATGCAGACCGCCATGAAGGCGTTGCTGAAAATCCAGAAGGTGACAAGGCGAGTACGGAAACTCTTATAGGAGTCTTCCAGGGATTTCTCCTCATGCTCGACAGGCGCAACGAACGGGGTCAAAGCACGCTTGACAGTGGCCTCAAACTGGCTATCGATATCCGCCTGCGGTTTGTCGATTTCCTCGATGACGGCGTCTTTACTGCCTTCGTCCTTTGTGGTCTTCGCAGAGGGAAGAGCATCGGCCTTGTCAGATCCCTTGGTACCCCAGGAGACATCGTGCCAGTTGCTGAACGCATAAACATTCAGAATGTTGATATACGACGATTGAAGCACGAGGTACTGAGGGAAGGAAGTGAACATGTGCCAAGGATCGGCATACATGAAGGAAGCAACAAAGTAGAGACCAAAGGTAGCTGCCAGCGCAATGATAATAATTCCCGCGCCAGAAGAGCCGAAGAATGATTTGAGGAATGCGCCGAGGCCCTCATCGGTGGTGAAGTCCATGGGTGCACCACCACTGAATGCGCGAACGACCAGGTAAATGGAGTCGACGACGATGTACAGTTGGATGAGACCAAAGACGACGAAAGAGGCCAGGTAGGAGAACTTGGAACCCTTGGGTCTGTTTCCGAGGGCGAGAATAAATTGGAGCAGCAGGAAACCCAAATACACGTACTTGATGATGGTGTTGATGATAGGAGTTGCCTCCTTGCCAAAAGGGAACGCAGTATGTTTGTTGCTGTCGCTGGGCGTGCCGACAAGATCAATAATGACGGTCGTGGTCAACCAGTACGAGGCAAGAGAGAACCACGAGAGGAAAGTCTGGAACATGTTGTAGAGCAATTGAATATGCAGGAAGAACATGCGCACAATGTTGTGGCCACTCTTGTACATACGGCCGAAGTGCATCAAGGAATAAATACCAGCCGCAAAGGAACCGTTCAACCAACGACGACGTTGCGAAATGAATTCGGCCGCACCCTCAGGGACATCAGTTTCACCCTTTGAGGCTTTGACGTACGACAAATGCCATTTAGAGCCGGCCTTGGCGACCAGTTCGAAACACAGAATTCTGTCCTCGGCCAAGAACATATTCTTCTTGAAGATGTTCATACCTTCAATACCCTTTTTGCCCAGCTGTTTCGATAATGTGTGATCTCCGTGGAAATACTGTTCTAACGGACGTCCCATGATTGCACGGAAACGATAAGCTGAGAAAGCACCAGGCAACACAGAAACATAACCAAAAGAAGATTCCAGCGGTTTGTCCAGGATGTTACTGATCTTGTATTCGAAGTTTTGAGCCGCCACAAGAGGATTGACAAGATTGCGCCAGCCCTTACCCAGCATGGCGTGGATTTCACCACAAGCACCACCGAGATCTTTATCGTTATAGAATCCCTCCCAAAGGGCAAGGAGTGATTTGTGACCAGGCTTGGTTCCAGCATCAAGCAGAATGCAGACTTCGGGGTTCAGGATACGACCAAAGGCATTGAAGAGCCAACGGTGAGAGTTGATCTTCTTGCTGTTCTTCTGCTTCAAACAGAACATCATTTGCACAGGTGGCAGGGTGCTGGGGCCATCATCTGTCGGACGAATGAGCTGCTGGCCTGGCGTTACGGAAAGCTGAGTAGTATATTCAAACTGTTGACTTTGTTAGTCTTCGCACGTTTTGATCAATGTTGGTTTGGTCCTGCTCCAACATACAATATGTGCCACAGTCTCCTTGCCGTCGACATCACGTTTCATGACACCATCTTGGTAGATACCAATAGTGGCCAGAACATCAAGTGTGTCCTTGTCACAGGGGTCAATACCGTCAAAGACCAACGCGACGACAATCTTTTGCCAGGCGGGTCCACCTTTGTTCCAAAATTCGGACTTTTTCAAGTTAACGATATCGCGAATGTTTTGCATCACACCATGGAGGGTACGCGCAGTCAACACTTTATCTTCGTTATAGTAGGTGATGGCGATCAACAGTTCGGTATGACGGTTATACATTGCGGGTCGCAAATTGTAACCATTGTGAAGGGTGAATTCGTTTGGATCGCAGGTTGCCGCGGTGTCTGTAGCGATATGTCAATGCATTGGTCTTGATTCGGTTATTCTCTCAAGAGGGCAATCGGTGCTCCCTCTCCCACTTACATCTCATGTGGGTGAACTCCTCGCTGCCACCCTCCAGATCATTGCGGTACTTGGCTTGAATAGCATTTTGAATAGCACTTGGCACGGGGTAGTCGACGCTGAGAACCGAACCCTGAACCAGCTTAACCTTACGAGTGGCATATCGGCGAAGACCTCCACCGCCGCCACCGCCCTCGGGACCACCAGGCGCCTGGCGCTGGCGCCAGGCCTCTGTGGAAGACGTTTCACTCCGAGCATAAGGGGAGGCGACACGGCCAGGCACTCCAAAGGCGGCAGCTGGGCTCTCGGAGTTACCCGAGTAAGTGGACCCCGAATAAGGATCTTGGTACGCAGGTGTCGAGTCGGTAGCATAAGTTTCGGTCAAGCTGTAACCGGAGGCAGGGCGAACGGGGGAGACACCCCGGGAGTGAGGGTCGTCAAAGGGTGTCGCAAAGGGACCCTGTTGTTGATGGGACAAAAGTCCCCGCGCGGCATCATCGTCTTGACCATACTAATAACACAGAACAAAAAAAAACCCACAGGGTCAGCCAGCACATTCATGGAAATGTGAGATTTGGTGCAGGCTTTCGGGATTATGCATACCTGCGAGTTTGGAACATCTTGTATACGATGAGCATCATCGTAGTTCGGCGAGTGTGCGCCAGAGCCTGAGTAGGCCATGATGCGCAAGTGGGATGATAAAAGAGCACGAAAGGGGGATCCGATGAACGAGGGGGAAGGGGTATTGACAAGACACAAACAAACGTGAGGTTCAAGCCACCAGGGCCACACAAGTGAATGACAAGAGCAGTGGGCCGCAAGTGTTGAAAGGGAGAAGAAAGTTGAAGGGATTGAGCCTCGAAGGGATTGTTTTGGGGAGGGGAATAGTGGAGAGAAAGAGTAGAGAAAAGAAAGGAGTTGAAGAGGGGAGAGAGAGAGACACGAGAGTGAGAGGGGGTTGGCGATGAGAAAGGGAGGCGTTTGAACTGTCCAAAAAAATTAAAAATAAAAATGAAATAAAAAATTAGGAAAAAAAAAAAAAGGAGGAAGACAAAAGTGAGACTAGAGCGAGATCGTATTTGCTTAGACTGGGGGCAAAAATAGGAACAATTTCTCTAGTCTCTTCAGGGTTTAGTCGTTTCTTTTTTTTTTCGTTTTAGTTTTCCCCTTTACGAGAGACGACAATAACAATTAGACAGGTAGAATTAGAAGAATCATAACAATACGTTAGCAGCTGGAGTTGGTTGGATGCTCCTATGCAACCATACACATTCCCCGATCCCCTAGGAGTGGCATGGGAGATCGATTGGCCGGGTATTTCTTGATTGATGTACAGTATGTACAGTTGTGTACATCCATAGTACTCGAGTTGACTGTACTATGTAGTTGATTCAGCTGGAATGAGCTGTTATGTAGTCCGATTATTCGGATGTTCTTGACTAGGAGTATACAAAGAGTATACTCATCTCAATATGCTTGGATTGAATGGTTGAATTTTTCAAATTGACTAAATTTGGCTCGTGATCGACTGGACTATTTTCTTCCCAGCTTCTCCAGATTGTCCACTTTTGACCCTCTTCGCGCTCAATTCTGACTGGACAAGACCAACAAGTGGAGTCCGTCTAAACCTCCAGCACGCTACCACCCGAGCCCAAAATAAAACCCTGGTGAAACGGTTAATTCTGCACTCAGGGTGATTAGAACCTGTAACTATGTAACTATGTATATATGTATGTATGTACTAACTAACCTATATGCAGATTCTGTATCACCTTATGAAAAGAGAGCACATACATAGTATACAGTATGTAAATATGAAGTTGTTCATCTTGTGGTGTTGTGCGGTATTGTTCCTGCATTCCACATTCCACCCCTTGGTATGTCTCCAGACGGTGGTTGTGTAGATGAAGACTGTGCCCTGCAGATTCATGCAATGACCCTGAATACTGTAAATGTACATACTAGTTAGTACATTGTAGGTAGATAGGGCAATTCCAGGGACCCCAGCCATTCCGACATATCTCGCTTGATCTTCTCATCCTCTTTCTAACTTTTCATCTCTGGGTACGGAGTACTCTGTACAATTTCTGAATGGAGTCGCTCCGGATGTATAATCCAACGGTCAACTGAGTCAGGATCAGCGATCAGCGGTGAGACCCTCGTCAGTCAACCTTAGTTTGATGAATTGTCAATCCACTGGCCCTAGTCCACCATAGTCCACTTTTACCTCCAGCTAGGGCTGAGTGGTCGAGTACTTCATATGTACTCCGTATGCAGAGTATAGTAATCCTCGACCTCCTCTTGTTCCACTGTCCACTGTTCTCTGTCCACTCCACTATGTTCTCTCCGTACGGCACTCTTTCAGCGTGGGGCTCGTGGCTGGTGGCTGCGCCCCCAATGTCTCAGGCTGTCGCACTAGTCCACCGCTAGACTGATCGAGTAGGAGGCCCTGAAAGTACATTTGTTACCATTCTCCTCGACAGAGTATAGCGGAAGTGTTTTTGATACTCCAATATTCCCCCATATCCGTTCTCCAACCTTCCTCTGTTCACAGTGAGTGTGTATGTACTTCCGTACTGCCCTACTGATTGCCGTTGGGTACTTTCTCTGGCTGTGAATGTTTGCACTGTTTGTAATATTAGGTCAGCTTAATTTCCCGGCCCGATTATTTCTCCGAGTCCAGACCAGGTCCAGGCACACTCGGTACATGATTGGCCAGCCATTTCCCCACTGCCACGCAAAACACTCGTGCCTCAATGTACAAATACATAACAATAGATACATACATGCAGGGTTGAACAAAGGAGACAGCATGAACAGAAAAGGGAGATGGAGATGCAAGGATCATTCTGATTAAGCATACAGTATTATAACTAATCCACACTGTAATAAAATATTCTGATATATTTTATTCTAATGCTGTATATGTAGGGTAATATTAATGTATACTTGTACTACCTGGTGTACCGTGTATTGTGTACCTCTCTACTTGTGTGACACGGACCCCCTGCTCCTCATCTCGTTTCATCTCCCTTTCCACTTCCACTTCCACTTACAACCTTCAACCTTCATCTCTCTCTCTCTCCACCTTCAATCTAGACGACCCTCGTCTCCATCAACATGATCCCTCACTTCCCGTGATTGGATCCCACATTCGTTATTCTCCCAATTCTTTAGATTTCTCTACTTCCATTGTCTCAATTGTTCTTTCAACTATCTCTCACGACAAGCGTTGACGCTCACGACTTCTTTGGACGCCCATCAAAGCCTCCCACACTCTTTTGAATCCTTACAACCTTTCGTCTCGCGACTCTTCTCGTCCTCTCTTCCTTCGCTGCACCGTTGACCGGTCGCCTCAAATCTAGAATCTCGCCTTCCCCCTCTCACCTTGACCCCGTTGATACATTACGATCATATCTCATCATATCATCTTTTGTCCCTCCTACCCTCTTTCTCTCCCCCTCTCTTCATAATGCTTGACTCCCTGGATCTCTCGTCTTCACCCCTCGGTAAGATTCTATCAAGCCCTTCCCCCTACTCTTCTCTCTCGATCCCATTGAAGTCAAGTCGCTCACCTGTCAATCTCATAGCGGGCTTCTCCCCAGCCAACTCCCTGTTCAAGCGCTGCAAGTCATGTGGACCCGCCCCCAGTTGTCCCTCTTGTCCTTCTGGTCAAATCTGTACCATGACCAGCCAGACCTGCGACACCTGCTCTGAGACCAAATGTATCGATAATGGGAGTAGCTCATCCGCCCCTAGTGACTCCGGTGGTGGTACCAATGTTGGTGCCATCGCTGGTGGTGTCGTGGGTGGTGTGGCTGCGATCGCGATTCTTCTCTTTCTCATTTGGTGGTTTGTGATCCGAAAGCGTCGCAACCAAGATGGTGCCGAAAAGAACAACAACTTCGCAGCCGCCCGAGACGAGCGCAAGTCTACCAACTCGATTGCGTCCACCGTCCTCACCCGTGCCTCCAACGTCATTCAGATCGCCTATATCCCTGGTGTGACCAACCGCTCCCCGCCTGAGACCCCAGCCTCCTTGGTCCCACCAGTGCCTCCACTGCCCGGTGCCGCTCCCGATCAACACTTCTTTATGCCCGGGGACCTGCGTGACTCCTCCTGGACGACCACCACTGGCCATCAGAGCATTTCTCCCACCCTTCGAAGCAGTGTTGCAACCACCATCTATCGCAATGACGCCATTGTCAGTGCTGTTCCCGCTCAGCAGATCTCTCGCTCTCGGGCGAATATTGTCAGTGTTCACAACACTTCACCCGACCAAGATAATAGCACTCCGACACAGCCAGTCCCTGTCATGATCACACCCAAGGATGCCCCCGCCGTTCCTGCCATCACACAATCACAACTAGCCAAGGCAGAGGCCATGAAGGGCAATAGTTCAATCGTCGCCCGTCAGGTCGTTGCCAAACCCGTAATGGTTCGTGGTGCCTCGGTCAAGAAGAAGGACAGTCAGGGTTCCCCAGACGATAGCTCCAAGAAGGAACACTTGACCTCTGCTGCGGCTGGCTCGGGAGCCAACAGTCAATCATTCGACCACCAAACCTCCACTTTCGATAACTCATCCGATGAAGAAGACGAAGAAGACACACGGCCCTCGTCCCCGTCTCATTCAACGGTAGCCAAGACCGCCACCACAAGCGAAGAACCATCTAGAGGCAATGGACCTTTCCACGACCAAGCAGGTGCCGAGACAGAAAGCCTCAGCCCCCGACGGACGCCGCCACCTCGTGTCCAAAGTCCATTCTCGGATGCGAATGAAGTGAAATAATCACTTACCATCTCGAAACCGATGGGGCGCATGGGGTCTTCTGGTTTGAATTATTTTCTTTTTTATTTATTTTCCCTCTTTCCTCTCTGTCACTTTTTTCTTCTCTCTTCGTTGTACGTATGATTCCAACTTGATATATCTATTCGGCGTCGGTTTGTTGGTCGTGGGTGCTTTGTACAGCGAGATGGCACTTGCGAAGTCGGAGCAGTCACATCAAACTCTCTTTGATGAACCAATTCAACATATTTTCTTCCAATCACTTTATATCTTTATTAGTAAATTTTCACTTACAATAAAGTACTAGAATTTCCACTGATTGAGACTTGGATGCACGAGAACCTTCTAATATGTACATCCATGTACAAATGTTAGTTACTAGATATATATTCCGATGCAGCGGTCTCCCGTTCCAATGCCAAGGTTGGGCCAGACTCATCCGATCGACATTATATATTCTGTAGTAAACTCAATAGTATCGAGTCAACATGATCTATCAACTTCAATCAATCGAATTATCTTCCAACACGTTGGCATCATAGAGCGAGTGTTGCTCTACAGGCCCTCCCCAACTATTCTCCAATATTTAAATCGGCATTACCCACCGCCAAAATATATTATCTAGAGGGTATCGTGGAGTAATCATGTCAAGCCATCTCTATTCCTCATCAAGCCTCCTCTAACCCCATACCATGCCCAATCTTACGAATGAGCGCTCGCTTAAGAAATGCTTCACGGGCAAGACCGCGTGTATGTCGAGACCAGGAGTCTACACCAATCACCCCGCGAACCAGTGCCGCCTGTAGAGCATATAAGGCATGTTGTAATCCCTGTTCCTCTGCGACTAGATCATATAGTTGTTTGCCTACCACCGTGGGCGCCACAAGAACCTCATCGATGGGCGGGAGGCCTGACTGTGGATCTGGCAAACCAGCCGCGGCTGAAGTCGATGGCGTTGAAGCGGGAGCCGAAGCTGCGGCTGATGCAGAGCGGATTTGTGCATCCGCAATTGTAGCGTCAGCGCGATGAATAGACTGTTGCAAGATGGCAGTGTTGGATTGGAGAGATGCGTGGAGCGAATTCAGAGCAGTCACTTCGCCCTGTAGTGTCGCCATGGCTGCATGGAGGGATCGTGATTGCGAGACGAGCGATTGCGCTGCCGTATCGGACTGCATGGCGTGAGCTTGCAGAGTCTCCGCGAGTGTCTTCGATACGGCATGAAGTAGAGCATCCTTCTCTGGATTAGGTGGGATCGGAGGCGCTGGTCCTGCGGGCGCAAAGGACGGGAGTTCGAGTTCGAATGGAGAGGTGAGAAGGTCTGGCGCTTCTTTCTTTGGAGCTGGTACAGCTGGTGGAGGCCGTGAATAGCCTTGTGGATAGGGGGAATGCTGAGGATATGGAGGATCAGCTGATGGTAGCTGTTGTGGTGGATGATGAGGGGTCTCATATCGAGCCTGTCCTGTTTGGAATTGGGGTTGGTGAGGAGGGTATTGGTGGTGATGCTGCTGCTGCTGTGGTATATTCTGAAGAGCAGTTGGTCCTACTTGGTGGAAAGGTGCCTGCGAAGAGAAACCAGCACCTGGACTAACTGGTCCACTGTTCGTTCTGTTGTCTGTTGCGATGCTATGTGGCGATTGAGCAGCTGGCCGGGCGATTGTTTGTGAAATGGAAGGCCGTGCAGGGAAATGATGCGCTCTGGCTCCTGGGCTTATACTTCCGCTTGGATCATTTTGCTTCGGTGGAAGAGGTGGAAGATGTGGAGGAGATTGATATCGTTCTGCGGGTTGCGCCGGCCGCTGTTGAGCTTCATTGCTTGGCCCAACTTTTGGTGGCAGCTGCGGTGGGGTATTTACTGCAGTGGAAATATTCTGCTGTTGATTTGCTGTTGTAGAAGAGCCCACCCCCGGAGGTAATGGAGGTAAAGGTGGTGGGGTTTGCGTTTGCTGCGCTTGAGGTGGAGGGGCCATCTGCTGTCGATATCGGACCGGGGGTTCCTTGGCGAAGACCTCGCGAAGGATCGAGAGAAGATCAACAATCGTTGATCTCTGTAGACAATTCCAGAATAAAGTCAGTGCTGTTCTCGTGGGTGCCAAGCTGTAGGGGAGTTATGAACTCACATCCCATGCCTCGGCCCAATGCGCTAGATAGTGGTGATACACCCGCCCCTCCAGCGTAACATGTTGCCCTACACGAACAGTCATCTCCTGTGTTGGAGTGACATATACCATCGGCGGTTCTTGTGGATAGGTATTTGGAATCCACAGTGTGATAGGAAATCGATACGTCGAGCCACGGAACACGACGGGCAGCGTGCCCACGAGGTGAAGGAGCAAGGCCGAGAACCCGTTTTCGTAAGCTGGGAGAAAAGAGATTAGGGTATTGAGCTGATCGACCGCATTGAGATACACGGCTTACTATATACATCAGTACGAGGTGAGAGTGAAGGGTACTGAGCGAGCGCATTGGCGACATCGTGATAGGTGCGATTAGGATCATGGTAGGTCTGTTTGGGGTCGTAGTGATCCTGGGAGAAGGTTAGCCAGATAATAGCTACGAGGCTGAGTTCAAGTGGGAACAACCTTCGTCAGCACCGAATAGAGCCAGGTGAGCGTCCGCTGGGGGACCGCCATGATGGAGGGGGAAAGAGTCAACTTGAAGTTGGAGAGATGCAAAGAGGAGGTCCCGCGATCAACTTGGAAGGTTGTCAGTCCTCCGCATCTTCCCCGCAACGTCTTGGCGAATGAACATAGTGGACAATATTACATTCAATAAGTGTAAACACTCGAGTAGAATAGTAGGATATTAACAATAGCTTTTATTTCAATTCTTTAAATTGATCATGATGTTGATATTTCTGCTGTTCAATCATGCCAAGGCACAATAATATTGACATAAGTATGTATCTAGTACTACATATTGAACTATTTAACTACTAATAATTGTACATTGAATATCATGATTAATGAAAGGAGTATTTGCATTCTGTACATCGAATTGTTGTTACACTAGACTCAACGCCGTTCCCGAGGGAGAATTATTTTTAATCTCCAGCGATATCAAAGAATGCCGGGAAATAAACATGCAGAAGAAAAAGAAACAGATCAGTGTTGGCTCCACTCGATCGTGTTGAGGTCAATACCCTCCTGTACCAACTCCCACAGCGGGCTCAGCTCACGCAGGAACTGCACGCGTTCCTTGACAGCCTTGAGCACATAGTCGATCTCCGCATCGCTGGTGAATCGTCCAATACCGAAACGAATACTGCTGTGAGCACTCTCATCACTGCTGCCCAGAGCGCGCAGAACGTAGCTGGGCTCGAGCGAGGCAGAGGTACAAGCACTACCCGAGGACAGAGCAATGTCCTTCAAAGCCATAAGGAGAGACTCGCCCTCAATGTAGGCAAATGAGATGTTAACACAGCCTGGATAGTGGGCCTTGGGGTCGCCATTCAGAGTAGTGTGTTCCATGGCCAGCAGGCCTTCGGAGAGGCGCTTGGAGAGACGCTCAATGTGCTTAGTATCGTACTAAAGAAATGATCAATTAGCGAAAGTTTTCAAGGGACTTGCGAGGTTTAGGGTCAAGAACAGCCAGATCATTACCCCTGCGTCGGCGTCAACGACCCCGGACAAATTCCCGGAGGGAATAAAGCTACCGTCCATGGATCTCTTCCAAACTTGAGCAGTGCATAATCATGAAGGCATCTTGTGAAGAATGGGGGAGGGGGTAAAAAAAAGGAGGGGGGGGGTGTGCCACTCACGTCCATATCTTGCGAGGCGAGGCGGCAAGCCTCTCCAAAACCAACAATCAGGTGAGGAGCAAGAGTTCCACTGCGCAGGCCTCTTTCCTGGCCACCGCCAGTGATGATAGGATCCAGACGGACACGAGGACGACGGCGGACGTAGCATGCTCCAATACCCTTAGGGCCGTAGATCTTGTGACTCGAGATGGACATCAAATCAATGTTCAGTTTGTTCACATCAAGAGGAATCTTTCCCACGGCCTGAGCACCATCGGTGTGGAAGAAGACCTTCTTGGAGCGGCAAAGACGACCGATCTCCTCCATGGGCTGAATGACACCAATTTCGTTGTTGACGGCCATAACACTGACAATAGCAGTATCGGGGCGAATAGCCGCCTCAAGATCTTCCATACGAATGAGACCGTTGTTCTGGACGGGTAGGTAGGTCACTTCGAAACCTTCATCCTGCAAGTGTCGGCAGCTGTCTAGTACACACTTGTGCTCGGTTTGGGTTGTGATGATGTGCTTCTTCTTGCCCGAACGACCAAAAAAGCGAGCCACACCCTTCAAACTCATGTTGTTACTCTCAGTGGCACCGCTGGTGAAGATGATCTCCTTGGGGTCGGCCCCAATCAGGTTGGCGAGGTGCTCACGGGCCTGCTCGACAGCCTTCTCCGACTCCCATCCATAGGCGTGCGTGCGCGAGTGCGGGTTTCCGTAAATACCGGTGAGGAAAGGAAGCATGGCATCGAGAACGCGGGGATCCAAGGGGGTAGTGGCCTGCATATCGAGGTAGATAGGACGTGTGCCCTGATCCATGACGGTGGCTTGTTTGAGGATTCCGGCGGATGGGCTCATGGCAGCATCACCGGAAGTTTGGGTGCCAGGCACTTCAACACTTTGAGGAGTCATACCAGCCTGCTTCATGAATGACTTTTGCTCTTCCTTGATGGCGGTATCGACATTGACCTGAGCTTGGCCGGCCTTGGTCTCGGTGACATAAGAGCGAGCGCCGCGGGTGGCAAGGACCTGGCGAGGGCCAGTCCAAGCACCGCGGGTAGGCAGACGTCGCTGACAGACGCGGGAAGCGTGTCTCCAGGCAGCGGGAGCAGCAGAAGACATGATGATCTTTTTTTTTCTGTGATGGATGAAAGATGGAAGGAGAAGAAGTCCCGTCCGGGGGGGGGGAGGGAACTGCGGGTTCGTATTTTCGGCAATTTCCCGATCGGGCGGGCGGAGAAGATGTTCTCCGAGGACAGCAGCGCGATTAGTAACCATGTCTGTTAAGTATGTAGAATACATAAGATAGCAATTTAATTTCTGACATTTTCATAAATGGTGTTAGCTCGCAGTGCTGTGACTTTATATTGGGAAACGAAAAAGTGGTGGACTGGCTGTGGTTCCTCTGCTTAGTTCTTGGCCATTTGTTTTCTTGCGTAGAATTATATATTACTAGTCAGGCGACTATATATATTGAGTCGTATCAATGAACTATTCACCACAAAATTCAAGTTACCTAACTTGAATTTCACCGACTAGAATTCTTTCGGAGCTGATAACTATGCATGTTACATAGTATATAACTACTACATACAGAGTTTATTAAGTAAATATTCGCTAGTCTACTAAATACTGGGCACTGTGAATGCAACGTAGTTATCGTTCCTGCGTGGGGCGATCTCACCTAATCCGGAGTCGAACTGCTCAGCTGTCGATCTTAAATCAACTCGGGTAGGGCTGGCGAGAGCAGAGCGTATGAATATTTTTCATATTTTACATGTTTTCCATATTTGTGCTTTGATATGTAATATATCTCTATATACAGTATTTACTTGATAGTTTTACAGCTACACATGAATAATAATGAATCCTCCTATACCATAATTACTTATATACTGTACTATGTATGTGTTGTATACTGTATTAGGCTGCTAAATAGCCACAGCACAGCCACGGAGTCTTATGTCATAGCCAAATCTTCCCTTGGGGCTTTCCTTCCCCCGCCTGCTTTCTGCTGTCCTTGGCATCTTCTCTCTCTTCTTCTCCCTCTTCTTCCTCTTTCTCTTGGTGTCTTGTGTTCTTCCCTCTCACACCTCTTCCCAATTACATCCCGACATGAGTTTCAAGGGTTTCCAGAAAAGTATTGCGCGGGCCCCGCAGCAATTCAAAGTCAAGTTCAATATCGGCGAACATAGCAAGGATGCGGTCTACAGTGATGCCGAGCGCCGCTTCCAGGAACTTGAGAAGGAGACCAAGAAGCTACACGATGAATCCAAGAAATATTTTGACGCGATCAACGGTATATACTCATCCCGATAGCTCCGAGACCCAGAGAAAACCCCTTTAGCAGACTCTTCAGCCACAACGGAGGGGAAGACCGAAGGAGTGAAAAAACGTTGCTGACTGAATTTTTCCCTTCCCCCTACAGGAATGTTGAGCCACCAAATCGAATTCTCCAAAGCAATTGCCGAGCTATACAAACCCATCTCCGGCCGTGCATCCGATCCCAACTCTTACCAATTCGAAGGCAATCCCGAAGGTATTCAGGCCTGTGAGGACTATGAGGCAATCGTACGCGACCTGCAGGAGGCGCTGTCTCCCGAACTCGAGATGATCGAGAGTCGCGTGATTAGCCCGGCCGATCAGCTGCTTGAGGTGATCAAAGTGATCCGCAAGGTCGCCGTGAAACGCGACCACAAAAAGCTCGACTTTGACCGTCACAATGCCTCCTTGAAGAAGCTCCAAGATAAGAAAGACAAGAACATTAAAGACGAAAAGGCACTCTACAAAGCTGAGAACGAAGTCGAACAAGCTACTCAGGAGTTTAACTACTATAATGACTTGCTGAAGGAGGAATTGCCCAAGTTGTTCACTCTCGAGGCGGAGTTCATCCGCCCGCTTTTCCAATCTTTCTATTACATGCAACTTAATGTATTCTACACCCTGCATGAGAAGATGCAAGCGTTGGACATTGGTTACTTCAACCTCAAACTCGATGTGGAAGAAGCCTTTGAGCAGAAGCGAGGTGATGTGCAGGAACGCGCAGAGGCGCTTATGATTGTTCACTTTAAGACCAAGGGCCTCGGCCGTTCTGGGTCTAAGGTGAGCTCCCTTAAGGCTGCCGAAAGCAAAGCCGGACGTGGCCGGTCATCCTCTACGGCCGATGAGAACCCCCCTCCGCCTTACTCCTCCGCTGCAGCCACTCCCAGCCCAACAGGAAGCTTCTCCGCAGCGGCCAAGAGCAAACCCGCTCCTCCTCCCCCAAGGGCCAAGCCCGCTCACCTGAGCAAGCCAGTCGAACGTGTAACTGCCTTGTACGACTATGAAGCCCAAGCACATGGCGACCTTGGATTTTCAGCCGGTGATGTGATCGAGATTGTGCAACGAACCGACAACACAAATGAATGGTGGACCGGGCGAATCGATGGGCGGGAGGGTCAATTTCCAGGTAAGTTTGAATCTTATATTTTCCTGTCCCTGACTGAGGAAACTCACTAACTTTTGATTTCCAGCCAACTATGTGCAATTGCAGTAGCACTTTACTGCCTCCTTTTCCTTTCTCTTTTCTTATGCCTTTCTGTCATTTTCATGCCTGCCCACGGTGCATATTGGTATACATAGAGCGTTCCACGTGTAAATAACCTTCGTTTCTTTACTTGCTCAGACCTTATGAAATTGGTAATTGTCGACGCGACATCATTTCCATGCAGAGGGCCTTGCAACGTTACAGTATAATCAGCTGAGCTCTCAATGCATTCTTCTTAGAATTACCAACCTTTTTTTCATATCTTACTTCACTGGACTTGTCAATTCTCACCTTGTGGATTTTATTGTCCTTGGAAGGACAATAAGATCATATACGAAATGCTGCGAGTTGATAGACTCCACGAGCGATCCTGTAGGTCGGATTATATCCCACGGCTTGAAATCCCAGGGCAATCAGCGTCCGAGTAAGTCGTTGATTCAATATGGAGGGTTGGAATTAAAGTATACGATCAAAGCTGACATAGATCATGGTAAACGGATAGCGGGCGAGATGATAATTCCAACAATGGTACGACTAGAGCAGGTAATGGAGCTCTCAAGGCAAAGTGGTTTTATTGACCAGTTAGACTAGACAAAATTGACTTCATTTCTTGCTTGTCTCGGTGGTGGTGACCGGTACAGCGCTGGCAGATATTGTGACTTTCGATCATAAGATAAAAGAAAAGAAGCAAAATGAGTGAGTGAAAAAAGAATAAGGCACGCGAAAGAATACATTTAGCACAAGAGTCGAGAATAATGCTAGCACTGGAGACACAAAGTGAATAGACAAAATGAAAAAAATAATCACATGCCAATTGTTAAACTCGACAATGTGAGATGAGTTGGGAGTAAGGAAAGGGAAATTAGCAAATCAAACGATGGAGTGATCCCGGCGAATGCTGTTGATAGAAATATCATGCTCAATGGCAATGCCAAAGGGAGCCTCGGAGTCCTGTGGGGGCTTGCTTGTAGGCTGATCAGCATAGCAGAGAGTCTCCGCTGCACTGCTGGGGGTCATCGATGAGGACATTTGTTTGCTTGGCAGTGTTCCCTTGAGAGTGGTCTCTACGCCGAATGCAAGACTTCTCCATAGATTGCGACGCGGAGGAGTAGCTGAATTCGTACCATGATTGTCAAGAGCGGCGCCAGCCCAAATAGACGAGAGGGGCAGGGAGATAGTGACCAAAGTGAGGATGTTCGAATTCAGTTCCGGAACGACAACCAGGTATTGGATAATCGAAAAGATGGCTGGGATGGTGAGTGTCTGGCATCCACAGATAAAGATGACCTTCATCGGACCGAATTCACGAACCCCTAGCCGCTTCCGTTGCCGGATGGCAAAGCCTAGCTTTGTGACGAAGATGGCGCAGAAGAAACAGATGCTGATGGTGATGGTGATGTTGGTAGCACTCTCAAGCCACCAGATAGCCTCCATATAGGCCACGCGCATGATATAGACACAGTTCATTACCATCCACCCGCAGCGAAAGCCAATCGGTACAAGGGCGACCAGGGAAGATACTCCGATGAGGACCACGCGGTATCGCCGACGCAAAGTTGAGCAGACCACCTGGGTCTGGATCATTAACGAGATTTGGATACAGATGACGAGCAGAGTACTGAAGATAGTTGAGAAGATGGAAACAACATAAGCTCCAGTTTCCACGGATGAATAGTCATAAGTGAAGTAGGGATAGACACTTTCGAACCCGGTGTCGAAGTGGACGGTCTGGAAGACCAAGCGGATGATGTTGAACAGCAAGGCTAAGGCATTGATCAAGAACACCGACGACCCACGCTTTTCTCGTTGCGTGAGCAGAAGAAGAATGACGAAGAGCACGATGGAAGCGCCAAGTTGAGAGCCATAGTTGATGCACACGCGTACATTGTACTGGACATAGGTGTCAATATCACTCAGGGCCACTGTGACATTTGAGCCATCTCTACTCAAGATGGTGATCGGCTGTTCGTAAGGATCGAAATTGGCACTGAGATCGACAGTCGACATGATTTGCAAGTTGACCTTGTTGAGTAGGAATTGAAGATGAAGAAATGGATGATGCTTGACGATCGAGGCAAGATGGGAATTCAGATTGATCTGTATAAGAGGTTCAAGTATCCAAGGAGATCTGGGAAATGCGATGTGACAGAATACCCTGACTCAGGGGGAAGCCTAGAATGTGACATGATGAAGTAGCCGAAACAAACAATAGGATCGAATTCAAGATGCGAGAGACGCATAACAAATTTTGGAGTGGAAGAAGTGAAGTTGGATTGAAGTTCGGGGGGGAAGAACAATCGGAAAGGCGGGAAGAACAATACTAAGGGACCGAGACAAAGAAAAGGTACAACGCCACAGAACGTCAAGACAATCTCACCCAGTTGATTTGAGATGCAGTTCACCATGGCTAGTGATTTGGTAGAGTTTATTTTTGAATTTAAAGAACAGATCTAGATTTGAAGGCCGAGAACTATGTCTGGTGATGGGGGAACTACTCTTTGAGTGTAGATCACAAGAATTGTGATTATTGGATAGAAGTACGAGAGTGGTACTAGGAGAATGCGAGCGACTGGTATAGAATGCTTCCAGTATTTGATTAATCAAGCCGTAATTGATTGAGACGAATGTGATTGACCTCGATTGAATTGCAGTGAAATGGAACAGGTGGACGAGGGAACAATACGCAGAGGTTGAGATTAGGGCTATTCTCCCCGGCCTCTCTAGCTAGAGGTATTTAGGAGTAGACCCTTCATCCTGCGTGAGAGCATTCTATCATTTCACTACGCCCTGAGGAATGTCTGAACGAGATCATCCAAGTAGAGTCAAGCGTTTCAGAAGATGCTGGTCTCGGCGTTCTTTAGGGCATTTACTGTCGGTGTTCATCAATTCATCAACTGTGACTGGCCGACCATCTGGTTGAGCACATGGTCTAAACTCATGATCGGATTCTTTGATATAGCTACACGCTGAGCTCGAGGCATACCATCAGAACTATTAGACATAGTAGACCCTCTAACAGTTGAATATCTAGAACATGCTATGTACTCCAAACCTCCAACCGACGAAAGTGGACCTGGTGGAGATCGGGCGAATTGTACACCGAAACGGAGACTTTTACAATTCTTGAGGATTGCCTTGAAGCTCAAGATTTAACATAATCCAGGATCAATTTTGCTTGTTATAAATATAGATTTGGATATGGCAATAATCTCCGAATGGATAAATAATGGGATGCTGACAAAATTCCAATTGTAAGATGTCTCCGAAGAATTGGGTGAAAAGGCAAACCCTAAGAAAGAAGACTTGGAGACATCAGACGATTTGGCCGGGAAATCTTTGCGGCTTAGAAATCAGTCAGCACTTTATTTTGGAGTATATAACTGCAAAGGCACCTTCATTAGTTTCTCTTCTACTTGTATAATACCCGTACTTTATTCATAGACTCTATCTCTCATCATGACTTGGCCAGATGTTCCCACTGCCGCCGCTCCAGGCATTTCGTACTTCACGCCGGCGCAGTCTCCCCCAGCGGGAACTGCCCGCGACCCTCAAACCAGCGGCAAACCCATCCCCAAACTATTCCAGCCTTTGACTATTCGAGGTCACACTTTCCAGAATCGCCTGGGTGTAAGTGAACCAAAAGCGCAAACCAAAAGCGCAAACCAAAAGCGCAAACCAAAAGCAAAAGGCAAAAGAGCAATCTGGCTAATGTATCCCTTTAGGTTGCTCCCATGTGCCAATACTCCGCCGATGATGGCCACCTGACAGCATGGCATATGGCCCACTACGGTGGCATTGCTCAGCGCGGCCCCGGTATGATCATCATTGAGGCTACTGGCGTCGTTCCTGAGGGTCGTATCACTCCTGGCTGTGTCGGTCTTTGGAAAGACTCCCAGATCGAGCCCCTCAAGCAAGTCGTTGAATTTGCTCACAGTCAGGGCCAAAAGATTGGCATTCAGCTGGCCCACGCAGGTCGTAAGGCCTCAACTGTGCCTCCTTGGTTGGGTGGTGTCACCGCTACTAACGCTGTTGGTGGCTGGACCGACAATGTCAAGGCTCCTAGCGCGATCCCTTTCGCTGAGGGTGAGATTGTTCCTAAGGCCATGACCAAAGAAGACATCGAGGAAGTTAAGGCTGCTTGGGTGGCCGCCGTCAAGCGTGCTGTCGCTGCTGGTGTCGACTTCATTGAGATCCACAATGCTCACGGTTACCTGCTCTCCTCCTTCCTGAGTCCCTCTTCCAACCAGCGTACCGACGAATATGGCGGCAGCTTCGAGAACCGTATTCGCCTTTCGCTGGAAATTTCCCAGTTGACCCGTGACACAGTTGGCCCCAACATGCCCGTTTTCCTGCGTGTTTCCGCTACCGACTGGCTGGAGCAGAGCATGCCTGAGGAGAAGGGCTGGAAGCTGGAGGACACCGTCGAGTTCTCCCGTGCCCTCGCCGCCCAGGGTGCCATTGATTTGATCGATATCAGCACTGGCGGTGTTCACTCTGCTCAGAAAGTCACATCAGGCGTTGCATTCCAAGTTCCATTCGCCAAGGCTGTCAAGCAAGCTGTCGGCCAAAAGATGCTCGTATCCGCCGTAGGAACAATCAACAGCGGTACCCTGGCCGAGAAGATCCTCAACGAGGATGGTGTTGATCTTATCCTGGTTGGCCGTGCTTTCCAGCGTGATAGCGGTTTAGCCTGGGCTTTCGCCAAGGACTTGGATGTTGAGATTGCCATGGCTGCTCAAATTCGCTGGGGCTTTACCAGCTTCCGCAATGCGTCCGAGTACATTCAACCCAACTCGATGAAGGCGTCTATCTTTGATTAGACGATGATATGATTTGCATAGCGTATAGATTGGAGTTTGAGAGAAAATAATTCATGCTTATAGACGTTGGTTGAGGTCATGGAGTTAATCTTCTTTTCGAGACAGTATTCAGTAGTAGTCAGTTGATCATACAAATAATAATAATAATAGCAAATAGTACTTGTAGTCTGAATTGGAAGGCCTAAAGTGTAGGAGTTCAAAAACTAGCCCGGTTTAATCGTAGTCGGCGGGTATCTTCCGTCACTCACGCGGAGTTGCGGCGCAAGCCCGAGTCATTGGCGATGATTTTAAATAAGAATTGCCAGCCGGATCTTTTTATAATAGAATTCCCTTCAAAAAACCAACGTCACCATTTAAATCATCATCCTCAAGCATCATGCTGAATTTACACGGAAAAGTGGTTCTAATTACTGGCCTTGGGCAAACCACTGATGAAGGCTGGGGGATCGGCGCTGCGATAGCCACTCTTTTTGCTCGCCAGGGAGCCGCCATCTTTGGTGGAAACCGATCACTCACATCCGCAAACCGAACCAAAGCACGCATTGAAGAAGAAGGTGGAATTTGCCATGTGGTCGAGACCGATGTGACCGATTCCGCATCGGTAAAGGCATTAGTAGACCAGTGTATTCAACGACATGGTCGGATCGATATCTTGGTGAATAATGTGGGCCGGAGCGAGCCCGGCTGTCCGGCTTCCATGACGGAGGATACATGGCATGCCCAGGTGGATATCAATTTGAACAGTCTCTACCTCCTGACACACCATGTGCTCCCAATTATGACTCAACAGGGACATGGCAGTGTGGTGAGTGTTGCTAGTATTGCGGGATTGCGTTATATTGGAAAACCTCAAGTCGCATACTCTGCTACCAAAGCGGCAATGATCCAATTTGCCAAAGCGACGGCGGTTATGTATGCGAGGCAGAATATCCGGTTAAATACCGTGGTCCCGGGATTGATCTACACTCCGTATACGGAGGCATTGGCCCAACGATATGCACCGGGGGAAGATACAGCGCGGTATATGCAGGCTCGGGAAGAGCAGGTTCCTCTGGGGAGAATGGGGGATGGATGGGATGTGGCACGGGCGGCGCTGTTCCTTGCGTCGGATGAGGCGAGTTATATTACAGGGGAGTCTTTGGTGGTGGATGGGGGGATCACTTGTTCTACTGGGAGAGTATAATTAGAAAGCATTAGCATTTAAGTCCTTGAATGAATCCTAACTGTTGAATTATATTCATCTGTTTTGTTCTACCTGGCCGAGGGGGGGGGGGGGGGGGGGGGACGGGTTAA